>CAHIKZ030004979.1:2682500-2702500 GCA_903632075.3 Acanthosepion pharaonis | reverse complement strand
TTATCATTTAATGTTTTTACCAGAGCTCATATTGCAACTTTGTTGTTATCATTGCTTTTCTCTGGCACTCCATAAGTACCCGTTAACGATTTTTTTAAAGTTTTCCTTTTACGTCACGACATTTTTTGACGCTCTCGATACTTTAGCGACCTACTTATACATTTGTAATATGAAATACTTGCAAGTTCTCTTCTCTTTTAAGAGCGTCTAAGAATTTCCATATTGTTGGAAGTTGGGATGACAGTTGCTACAAAAAGCCCAATGCCATCCATCAAGGGTGTTATTATTTCAACGTAAATCAGTATTAACTCTGTCAATGCAAAACCACATAAGTATTTCAAATAATTATCATTTAGTATAGTTGACCATTCGATTAATTTTCCTTTACGCAATTTACAATTCGAATAAATGTTTTAAAATAGAGTTTTTCTTTGCTAACTCTAATTGTTACCAAAAATATAAACAGTAATTTAAGCAAGTCAGGATTTTTTTTTTATAAAAGTGAGCTTTTCTTTTTTACAGTGCTGATTGGCGAAACATTAGGGCAATATATATATTTGCATACTTGCCCGCGTTTATGTGTATGAGCGTAAAATGTCATACACAGATATAAGATATAGATAGAGAGAAAGATAGATAGATATCATTCCCTAAATATATATTACAATGTATGTGTGAATATTAGATTTCTAATATATATATATATATATATATATATATATATATATATGCATACACACATACACACACACACATATATATATATATATATATATATATACATGCATATATATAAATATATATATATATATATATATATATATATATATATATATATATATATGTATGTATGTATGTATATATACCTGCAAATATAGGCGCATTTATGTGCATGGAGAAAAAATCATACACGGATGTAATGCATAGATAGATAGATAGATAGATAGATAGATAGATATCAGTTCCTATATATATATATCTAACAATCAATATCATTTCTTAATTATATATTACAGTGTGGGTATGTATATGATTTTCTATAATATATATATATATATATATATATATATATATATATATATATAAAATTATTTTTTTTTACAAAATTTGGGGGCGAGTTACTCACACTAAAAAAAAGGACGAAATTCCATATAAACATATATCCTTAAATCGTTTTTTATTTAAGTTTACAGTTTACGAAAGTCGCTATTAACTGTACATTCCAAAAATATTTTACAGACATTGATGGCGGATTCTTGATAACAAAACAAGCTGAAATTTTCATATAAACATCGCTGTACACAAAGGTCATCGCTCTACCTCAACACAGCAACTCATAACTAATGTTCAAAATGCCCTCTGTTTCATTATACACAAGTATACACCCGTCGCACCACTTTCAAACTCCCCTACGTGCCATCGACTTCATAAACCAATGGTTTTAGGTGGCCACACAGATCAAAAATGCAAAGCATTAAGGTCACTGAAACGTGCATACCTATCCATATTTCATGGTAGATATCAGCCAATGCATTACGAACAATATGGCTAATATTTCCTGGAGCCCCACCATGCATGAACCACATGCGTCTTAGTATTAGGCTGGGTACGTCTTCTAGCAGGTTTAGTGTGCTCGAAATAAAGTCCCTGTAGACAGCTAATATGAAAACGTGCGTGGAGAACATATAGACCTACTAGACGGTCACTTACAATTCTAGCCCCCACATTAATCGTAAATTGATTCTGGTGTCCGCCCACAAATGTTGGTTGTGCAAATTTGTTATTCCATCTCTTCCAAATTTTGCTTCATCCATAAACAAAACTAAAGAGCCAAACTATGGATCGGCAGACTGTGCAATAAGCCATCGTCAAAAGTTCTCCCGTGGTGAGTGAGCGGAGGTGAAAGACTCTGCAGATGTTACAAATGATAGCGATACAGGAGCTGCTCTTGAATTACCCTCCGTGCGTTATGCTGAAATGTACGACGTGCTACGACCACTTAACGAGTGCTGAATCCTGGATCGTTTCTGTCAACCTGTAAAATGTATTCTTTGTGGTCAGGCGTACGGTCGGATCTTGTCGTTCCTCGATCCACAGTTTGTAGTGCCACAGATCCCGTCTCAGTAACGCGACAATAAACGGCAGCAAAGTTTGGATAGCTCGAATATCTTCGGTCTGGAAACGCAATCGGATACAGCCTCGCGTCGATTACCATTCGCGCGGCCGTATGGAAAATTCCTATCTGCCTGCTCACGATATGAATATCCCGCCATTTTTAAACGAAACACTTTTCAGTTAACTTACTTATAGACACGCTAAAACTTTGGAATCAGACTAGCCACAAATTTACACGAATGCCAAATGTAACTTGGTCGATATGCTAACACAGCGACATATACAGTAAATTTACTTGATAAATCAAAAACGAAGAATTTGCGGACATATGTTTATATGGACTTTTGTCCTTGTTTTAGAGTGAGGAACCCGCCCCAGTGCATTGTAAAAGTATTTCTGATAAACCCTGCATGTGTGTGTGCGTGCGTGTATATATACACACATATGTGTGTGTGCGTGCCCTTGTGTGTATATGTGTGTGCGTGTGAGTGCACGCGTGTGCGTGTGCATGTGTGTGCGTCTGCATGTGTATGTGTGTGTGTGCATTTGTTTTCATGTGTTTTTGTGTGCGTGCGCGCGGTTTATGAGTGTGAATGTATACAATTCATAGATAGATTGATAGATAGATATCAATGTTACTACCTAAATATATACTGTAGTGTGGGTGTGTTGAAGTGTGAACGCGCGTGTCTACTTTCTTAATAAATAACCCAGGTTTGGTCGGCTTTTCAACTTGCTGGCATATGTTATTCTCTACGGAACAAATTAATTCATAAGATCCAATTCATTTCTACAATAACAGAAACACTTTCGTATCATGATCTTGTACAACACCGTCCTCCACCCATTCGCTATCCATGTACCTGCGTATTGTGCTCCAAGGCAGAGAATTTTCGATCAGTTTTTGCTTTAAGCTATCAACCGTGTAACGATTGTCTGTGACATAATCATAAAAAAAATCTATCGCCTCGTTTTTCTCTTTCAGACTGCTACAGGGCGAAATCTTATTGTAATTAGGAAACTGAAATATTACCCAAAAGTTATAACAATAGTTATAGAAGCAGGTGGATTGCATGACTGCTGGGAGCTTCAAGGGTGTTAGAAATAGCTCCGGGTTTTGTTTACCTGTGTTTCTGTACTTAGCAAGAGTAACGAAGTTTTGAAAAGCACTAAAGTTTATTAAAAGACTGTCTATGAAGGAAACAATCGTAATTAAACATTATAAACTGAATTATACGTGATAATTCAATCAATTTTAAATAAGACAGGGGCATTTATAAATTCTCCATTCATCTATCGTGTCTGGCAGGATAATAATTATTTAAAAATGAATATTTTCAATGTTGATAAAAATCACGTTTTGATATGGTTATCAGATGTTTCCCTAATCCTAATCGCGTTATTCGCATATCGCCGCGAATTTAGTTTTAAATAACGTCTTCTTTTTAAGGAATTTGGTTAAAGTTCGGATTTCCTTGATTTCAGATGAAAACATTTTCCTAAATATTTTCTAATTCATTTCACTCCGCGCAGGGCAATTATGGCAGTAAGACGCAAGCGGCTAATCAGAATGAAAGAATATGAGAAAAAAGCAAACATTATAAAGGAGAGAGAACAATGAAAGAATGTGTATTAAGAAGACATAATATAACGAATGGCGTTGCACTTAATTTTTGATGATCTAATTTGACTGGAAAGCCAAAGGGCTGAAGTGAGATGTCCGATGAAATAAAGTGGTACATCAATCTATTTCCAACTGGAAAAGGATGAGAAAAATCTGCTAAATTGCGTTTAAATTTATAACGTCGGGGTACCATAGAGGAATGTCTATTAGAACAATTAAGATGCAACTATTCACAGAAAAGGCACAGGAAAGGTACGTTATTTTAGTGGGAAAGTGGCTGAAACCCAGATGTCAGGAGAGAATCGATAACAATGCTGATGAACTTTTGGCTTTTATCAATAATCACTTACATAACACAAACACTAGACCATATATAACCGCCATATTCAATAGTCCCTATTTAACTGAAATTTTCCCTATCCAAAATTAACAATTTATAATTATATTATAGATATATGAAAAAATGAAATCGTCATATTAAAAAGACGTCAGGAGGATAAGGATAATAAACTCTTATTTTTATTTTAGAATTTTGTAGGAAATGTAACCTTACTATAAATATTCAATAACGCCAGAGTAAAAAAATAAATACTTAATTTAACATAGACCAGTACACGGTAGATGGCTCAGTGAATACACTTCAACTGCAATAGCTTTCAGATTTTTCTTAAACATGGGTTTAGGCCGATACATGCAATCAATGAACTGCTCGGCGTAGATGTATTGTTAATGAGATTGCCAGGATTGAGTAGTATCGAGAAAATTGCTTAAAATAAATGTTCTGAAAAAAAATGGTAGCAAGAGCCAAATCATATAACTGAAAAGGAAATATAAGTAATTTATTTCTTGTTGAAAAACTGCTTATCTTAAAAAAATAAAAATAATCCAAGCTTATTAAACAAAAGAAATGAATTGATTGTTAAATGAAGGCATAAAAAAAATAAATATCTGCTTAAATACGTTGATCCAGATGAATTTTTGCTATTTATTTTTAAAATAAATTAATGTTTATTTTATTTCTTTTTTAAATAAGATGGATTTTCACAACTCAAAATAGTGATACAAAAATCAAATAAATACAAACATTTAAATATGTAGGAAGTCTTTTTAATAGAAGATGGAAAGTGCGACACTGAAATCCGAAGGCGTATTTCATATATCCATATCAGACAAGTATAAACTATGTATTCAAACTAAGTCTCTTTACCCACGAATAAATGCAGCCTCTATCAATGAAATTTAAGCTCTACCTGTTCAAAAATGACAACGATTCTTCGGTCAGTTTCGATCGGGCAATTTTCCTTGGAAGATTCCATTTGATCTGGGCGACCAAGATTCTGTCAATATTGACCTTCTACAAACAGTAGTTGAGAAAACTCTGTATCAACCCGCAAAAGTATGAGAAAAACAGTTTAATACAAAGCACACTTGAATCATAAAATATCTTCATGAACTTTGTAAAGTGCATAAACTTGATCAACAGACCTGCAACGTCTAACAGCTTCTTAGATTCATCAGTTATCCTACTAGTTTTTTGGAGAGTAGACCTGCTAAAGTTTTTCAGTGGTGAGCATCATTACAATATAAAGAATTGGGTTCTTTGTCATCATTTGAACCAAAACCGACAATGATTAGCACCCTTTGAAAAAAGAGGATCACATCGTCAAAACAAAGTTATAACCATTAAGCTTTGTTTAGTATGATATTAAATGTTTCTGTGTATCATGATATGCGAAACGCAAACAGTTTATACGGCGTAGGATTGTCTTTAAATGGAAGCATTGCGCCTAATTTTGAAGATATTACGTCCATAATTGGTTAATCGTAAAGTCTTGCTATTTTTATACGTTTAAAATCATGTGTTAATGGGGTTATTAAAAATGATTACGCCGCTATATATATATATATATATATATTAATTTAACGCCAGTCCTTCTTCTTTTGACATTGCTTCATCATTCTCTATTATCTTTTTAGATCATTGAAACATATTTGAAAAGGAAAATAATTTTGAATAATTAAAAACTTATATTTAGTGTTCATTTATATCGAAAGCTCAGCTATTTAGGTCTGGTGAATCTTCAATGTATGCACTTGACGGTAGTATGTTATAGATATTCAGGTGGAATATTTTAATATGAATTCAGAGAAAAGAAGCACTGGTCCTTGTCCATCTTAAAACGGAAGAGACCTATTTTTTGAAAGCTGATATTATACAGCTTATCTCTATCTACACTTCCTATATTAAAGACAGTGTGACTTCTTGTTTTTGTGAGTCGTAACATTACAGTAAACAATTTATCTATATCTATCTACACACAGACATATATATATATATATATATATATATATATATATATATATATATATATATTGACTTACCGTTATATACATTTTTATATATCAAGAACAGTTTTGAGTTTTGAAGGAAATATGCATGACAAAGTGGAAAAAAAGTTTGTGTGACGCGTTCGTTTCGTCCATTATGACTTCATCGAACTGGGATAAACGTAAACACACAAATCCGATGCTGTCCTAAGGGACTAAACGCGCCGCACGAAATTTTTTTCCAGTTTGTGATATATATATGTTGTGGTACGATCGACCTAATTTACATAGTGGAGTACCGACCGATATAAATATGGGTTGATAACGGAAGACGGGAGAAGAAGTAAGAAGAGATCCAATCGAGAGACTCTGCCCGACTGCGATTAAGTCAACCCATTCTACAGGAACAGTCTTCCCAAGAATATACCAAAACTAACTGTAAATATTGTGTACCTTTTCCTTGTTTCAATACATTTTGTTTACGTACATTTTGTGTTGTATTATTATTATTCCATGCTTATCCAAGCTTCAACAATATATATATATATATATATATATATATATATATATATATATATATATATATATATATATATAAGTCAATTTCTGATAATCCCTGAGGAGTGGACGGAGTGGTTCCCGCCGGAGGGTCTGTCTACTAAACTCATGAGTCGGGATACAGAAGGCAACATCACTCAGCTCAGTGCCAAACCATTTATTGGTATTTATTCTCTCTCTCTCTCTCTCTCTATATATATATATATATATATATATATATATATATATATATATATGTGTGTGTGTGTGTGTGTGTGTGTGTGTGTGTGTGTGTTTGTGTGTGTGTGTACAATAGTGTTCAAAAGTTTGAAGCTTCGCCCAGAATTAGCATTAGATGTACTAGATAATGAAAATGAAAAGAGCTTTTAGTGTCATTGAATAAAGAATGAAATCAATTATACGTTAAGAAACTTTTGCAACAAGTACCAAAAATTTGTGATGTAGTAATCAAAGCCAAAGGAGGATATTTTGAGGAGGAAATGATTTTTTTTCTTTTTATCAAAATATGATTGCTAATAACAGATCATTTCTAACTTTTTTGTAATCATGTATAATTATTTTGTCTTATTTAAAGTACAAACTGACTACTTTTTGGACCATTTCTTTAGATGATGCATTGTGTACACTATTTAAATTGTTCGGACTATCACCTTCATCTTTGTTTGTGATATAATGGAATTTGTATGCGTACGCCTGTGTTCCCCCTCACTGGAATATAATTGGCTGGTGTCCGTCATAAACGCCGACGGACGTGTAGGTACGACAGAGTCAAAGAGCCTTAGTCTGAGAGCTAAGTCTATAACGACGCCCATTGGACTACGCCATTGATCTACACTTCTTACCTGCGACTACGACGCGTACCAGTCGATTACTGCTACCCTTATTCTGCTTGGTTATAGTAGCCAAAACCACTTAGCTACTTCGTTCAAATATATCCGCTTCCGGGACATATCAGTTGGCATATTTATCACAAGGTTTCGGTCGTTGTACTCTCCGGCCTTCTTCAGGTGGTTGGAATGTCGAACCCTTTATTTTGCTCGCTTGGGTAGACTGTTCTGTTTTGTTTTTGGACCAATTTAAAAAATTACCACGAGTAACCTCAAACTTTTGAAATGTAGTGGGTATATATATATATATATATATATATATATATATATATATATATATATATATAACATAGTCAAATCACTTAGAGGCGACAGTCTGTTTCATGCTAGATGCAATAGTGGCCTGACGATTGCATCTAGCATGAAACAGACTGTCACCTCTAAGTGTTGACTTCTATGTTTACTTTTATATTTACACACGCTCTATCTCTGATATTGAGCACTTTATCCCATAAATATAGCACATCTTAAGACTATATTTCTTCATATATATGTGTGACGTCATGAGATGCGGTGCGATTTTCGCTTCTAGCGTCTTATATGCACGTGTTTATCGTTGCTTAGAAATCATCTATGTAAACAATGACAGACTATCATCACAGTCTTGTCCGTATATTGCTTAATATGTTGTAATTGACATCTTTGATAATGCCTTATGTAAGCCGAAAGCTTAGATTGTATTAAAAAAATATGGATCAATATTGTGAATTTCTTTCTTCGTTCAACGATAATGTTATTAAACTTATCAGACGTTACGAAAAAAAAATTACATAAAATAAATAGACAACACTTGTCTATATTATTTAATGAAACGTGTATGAATGAAAAGATGCTGCCTAAATACACACACAATATATATATATATATATATATATGTGTGTGTGTGTGTGTGTGTGTGTGTGTGTGTGTCTGTGTCTGTGTGCACGCCAATGTTTATATCTTCTAGGTATTAGAACTTGTAACCGCAGAGTTATACAGGCAAGCATATTATCCTTTTACCCCCTGTTCTACTGAATTAATCTTAGTTAAATTCTCTTAGAAATACTAAATTAAGATTAAGTTTGGAGTTACTTGAATTAACTAAGTAATGTATTCCATGTACTTTTAAAGAAAATATTTATTACGACTTTAAAACAAAGAAAAGAAAATTTTAAATTCCTTTAAACTTTTGTAACATTTGAACATTCTTTTACATACCAGGTGACCAAATCATAGTAACCCAGTGAAAAATTATTTCATGGAACAATGATCAATTGATTATAGTTTTGTTAGTTTCGAACACCAGTTTACTTCCATAACCCTTCACAACACCCCATACTTTGGATCAAAATTCTCTTGCCGCTTTGTTTCTATATTCATATTTGTGTCACTCTAAAGGAAACTTAAATCAATAACATAACACTTCTTTGTTCTAAACATCAAAGGAAACGAATGCATTTTAATCGCTCACAACATGTGACATCTGTTTTCCTGAGAGTTTATTGTCAACATCAATCTAAACGATAGAATCATAGACGGTTTCATAATGCACAAAGATTCTAATAATTCTTTAACCCAATTCCCAAATGTTTCATTGATTATTTCTGTTCCGATCGATCAAAAGAGAACATTTTCCCCCGAACTATTTTGTATTTTCTTCAGTTCCCCAAGTAACTATATATGTGTCACCTAAAATCACTGCTAGTATTAAATAAGCAACTGTCTCGAAACTTCTAGTCACTTTGATTATTGCGGACATATTGGCATAATAGATTCAGATGATAAGTGATAAATTCAAAGAATAATGGAAGTAATATAAACTGAGCCTGCGATACGTAATCAACGTTTCGCTTATTCTTATCGGAATCAAGTTAATGTACTCTAAACCTTCCCGTTTATCCTTTAATGTAGAGGACTGCTAAAAATAAAAGTTAAAAGTTTTAAAATAAAACTTGGTTTTAGGAATTTTCAACAGGAAGGTAAAGATTTCTCCATAAGCAGGAAATAAATAAGTTTTAAAGTGTTACTATATTCGATGAGCAGTTAGTGTAACGGTTAGTGGCACGGAAAGTGAAATTGGTTGACTAAGATCACCTTCCCAGAGAGTTGTTACGTTCACATTTGCACAAATACCCTTGATGTAGTTATGAATCCATCTTTAATCCTTCCAGCTATGAGTTAAATAACAGAACAGACTGGCCATAAAGAAACTGAAAACTTTGAATTCCAAATAGGGTTTGTATGCTAATAATTCCACATAATCTTTCCATCTTGCTTCTCAATCTATCTCAAAATGGTAACCTGATAAAAACAAAAAAAAAACATCGATTCTCAGCATCCTGGGTCAGTCGTGGAGATGTGTCGATACAAAAAAAATGTCTGATTTTTTTTAGTCATGGTAGCTGCGCTATTTGCCGCAAACAGTTAACTGATTTATTTTTTACGACAAATATTTTTTTACAATTTCGTTCCAAGCATGGCGATAATACCACTAAGACACAAAGGTTTACAGAGAATGAAAGAATGAGAAGACCTCAGTGTAGAGATATGACAATGAAAAAAGTCAGGTTTCGGGAAGACAGAAGATGGCGATTGATGTTGCATTTCTAGTTTTGAAGATCTTAAGTGATAGGGAAGCAGAGAACCGGAAGAGATATATTAGAATCTATTATAGAAAAGACAGACTGAAGTTCCATCATGGCGGTGGAAAAATGACGGAAGTCGCGATGACAAGTCAGGAACGGTGAAATTACAGATCATTCTTTGAATTTTGTCGGGAAAATTGAAATATAAACCTGGAGCAGCAAATATGGCATGGATTTTCAATGCACAGAAAATGGTAAATTTATGGATTATTAACCATGTGTTCATCGTTTAAAACCTAAATATGTATTTAGCTTTTACGAATGATTCATTTTTTGTAAATAAGTATTGGATTAATAATGTTTTGAGAAAAAAATTCCAGTATAACTATTTAAGCTATTGTATGAGACACAGTCTGTCCTCCCACCGGCATAAGCAACGTGATTACCTGCGCTTTGCACAGGAGACTTGATCTGTGAGGACTCTGTGATGATTCAAGTGCCAGAAAGTCTGCGTAGCGACCTTGCTAGACGTGATAAAAGCTGGCATTTGTTAACACCGGAGACGACCTTGAAGTGGCACAGGGGTTTTCCTTCCGGATTGTTCCGGGAGAATTGACAAAGGAGGAGGTTTTTTTACCTGTAGGAGTCGATGCTGCGGTTGTGGTATCTGATCAGTGTCGGGGGCCTTCTCTCCTCTTTTGAGTTTCCCCCACCGTTGCGTGACATCTGAGATGTAGCGGTGGTATGGATCGGCTATGACTGGCTTAGACAAGCTTAGACAAGCTATGACCGGCTAATACCGGCTTAGATCAGTGGCCCGAGTGGAAACACTCGGGTCGCCACGTTAAAAACCGACCTTGTGTCACTACCTGTCTCAGTGGAGGTGGTTAAGGTCTTGAAGGCCGGAGTGACACGAGCCAATTACGTCTACAGTTATACGTTGGTAGACAGGAGTTGTTTTTAATCGTTTCACTCCCATACAAAGCGACAATGCCCCTAGGACACACAAACTGAAACAGTTTAAAAACAATTTAGTGAGCAGGAATGTTTAAAAGAATATTAACGAAACTGCATTTATGAAGATAGAAGATGGCGATAGACGTTGCATATAAATTTTGAGGATTTTATATAGCAGGGAAGTAGGAAACCGTAAGACACTTCCCGATGAGAAAAGTGCGAGAAAAGAAAGTATTAGAATATAATTTACGGTTTCATCTGAAGTCAAGAGGCTAGGTCAGGATCTATTATATTACAAACCATTCTTCTTTGAATTTTCTCAGTCTCCAGTCGGGGCGCCAGGCCTGATATGCCAGCAATATTCAATGCACGGACAAATGGTAGATTTATAAATGTTCAAGATGGATTCTGACGAGAAGAATCACGACACAGAGAATCAACTTTCCTAGCAGAATACCTCAATTGATTAAATATAGTCACTTCATTTCAAATAAGTGCACCTAAGAATACGCAAACTGTTGATTTGGAGTTCAGCATTAGTCATGATTATTGCAAGCAGAAAAGTGATTCATAACTATGCCAAGTGTGTTTGTTTGCGCGTTCGTGAAAGTAACGATATAAAATCCAATTTTTATGGATTAAATAGCTTGCTATGTGTATAACAATCTGGTTTTATTTATTCAAATTTTAAGCACTCTATCTCATGAATAATTCTTTTCTTCTTTTATGAGACCATGCAGGTGTTTCTGTCTGTAGAGCTTACTATAATTTCTCACAAATAAAAACAGTTTTTTTTCCTTTTTGATTTCCAATGTATTTTTATAGTAAAATATTTTTTCGTTATCGTCTTTTTGCGTAAATTTATATTAGTTCGCTTTGCTACATTGAATTCATTAAAATCAATTATTAAGTCTTTACACATATAATAATTCTATTCTGTCAGTATAGTATTTTTATTTGTTATTCGCTAATGACAATTCTTTTCTATTTTCGATACAGTATTATAGTAACAATAATTAAAAAAAAATGCAAAAAAAAATAATGAAGAACTTATTTGCAATGATTGTTATTACATGTATAGTTCCATGTGTATTGTAACCGTTAGCGACACGGAAAACAGAATCAGCAAGTCAAGTTCAAATCCACGCCTTGCCTGTTGGGGTCTAATTTGCATTAATACCCGTAGCTATGAATCTATCTGTTATGTTAGCACTATCAAAGCAGATTAGACTCAATCTCTCGCTTTGGGTGGCAGTCAAAGAGAATTCAAATATGTAGGGAAGGAACAGGAAACCACTCCACAACATTTCACATCACTTCAGATAATATGAAATTTGTGGAGATCCGTGTTTTCCGATGTTCTCAAGATATTAGATATCTTAGTACGTTTGCTTTATGGCGAATTTATCGAAAAATTAGTAAACTTTTTAACTCTTTGTTTTATTAGTCCTGTATTTCTTCGATGAAATAATTTTATTTGTCAAGTTTTTTGTCACGTAAATCCTTTTAAAAATACGCCTAATCTATCCGGATTAATCCTTCTTAGCGAATTGATATTCAAGAAAATTAGACGATTCCAATTGGGAAAATTATTCTTTATCGAATACCATGCAGGAGATATTAGGAATATTTGCTAAACTAACTTAACATAATTTATTTGATTTGAAATATACAATAGAAGTTTTTTTAGATAGTCTGTAATTAATAATTCAATGCAATTCTTTTCACCCACAAACATTATCCCTGAGTATGACGATAAACTACATCCGGCAGCAAAGCCCCTGATCGTGCGATTCGAGGATTTGGGCGCGTGGAACCATGTATTAATTTCTCTATTTCCCAGGCCTACCCTGACTCGATGTGTCAGCGAATGTTAACGTTCCAGCTATAGGCAAATAATGAGATTCCGAACAAAACATGAAAATGTGGAAATATATATTTATGGTAGAGATATCAGCAATATATTTTTATAAAGATTGAAAAAATAAATTTTTATAATGTGACTACCAATAATATTTTTTATCAAATGAAATTATTAACAACACATTTTATAGTAAACTTACTAACAATACATTTTTATTGCAAAATGAAAATAAATACATTTTGTAAAATGAAAGACATGACATACGTTGAAAAAAAACTCAAAACTTTTCAATGATTAATCTTATTATCTGTCTATATTTCTGAGATAAGGTATTATGTACACTATTTACATTATTCGGACTATTGTCTTCATCCTTGTTGCCATATTTATCACAACGTTTCAGCCGTTGTAAGCCCCGACCTTCTTCTTATAGTTGGAATGTCGAAGTAAAGCCTTTATTTTATGGTAGACTATTCTAGATCCAGTGACAGGACCCAAAGAGCTGTGAGTTCAATACCTGCTTAAGAACTGGAGAACTTGGAGATGTGACTTAACAAATAAATGATAACTGTCATCCATTACACATGGAACTAGAAAAGTCTATCCCAGCGAGCTAAAATAAAGGTTTCAGTTCAGTATTCCAATAATCTGAAGAAGGCCGGAGTGTACAATGGCCGAAAGGTTGTGATAAATATGGCAACAAAGATGAAGGCAATAGTCCGAATAATGTAAATAATGTATTAATCTCATTTCATGTAAAAAGAAAAAAAAGTTTCCACTCCTCATTTATAAGATTATTTGGTAAAAAATGCACTTAAATGCTTATAATTTAATCATTAAATATAATGTCAGTCTCTTTAATTAATTATAAACTTTGTATTTTTTATATTTAGATTTTGGCTTTACATAACCCATACGAGTTAAAACGCAGCTTCAAAAAAAGAAAAATCCTAACCACAAGCAATGCAATAATGCCACTAAAATACAAGGGATAATGGGAATTAAAGTAAATAAAAAAGACTTTAGATGGAAACAGAAACCCAATCCTAAAGAGGAAACAAGGGATAAACCTTAATTTCAGTTGTGAACCGTACGATAGGCGGACCAATCTCTAGAAATAAAAATGGTTAAATGTACTTTTAGAATTTCATTGAATCGAAAATTGCAGTCGAATTTACTCTCTTCATTTGCGTGTGTGTCATTCTTAATTGCTGCCTTTTAAGATGTTCTATTTCTATTGATGCGTTTCATGCTTGTAGTGGTTGGCATGGCTGAACAAAAGAAATCCCATTTGAGAGACGCAGAAACAAATACTGCCATCTTCCCAATGGCTGATGTGCATATGTCGAACCTATAACTCTTCCTATCATGTTAACTTGAATAAACATCTCATGGAATCAGTATCTAACAGTACTCTCAGCTAAGATTGATGCAGGTCACTGGTCATTTTGTGAACAAATCCGTATCTAACCAACATCTTTCCTGGCTGAACTAATTTCAAACGCCATTTTACTTGCTTAATGTGACCGTCATGTGACATCCGGTCCTCGGATTCTGTACGAACAGTCTGCAGAATATTGTTCGCGACGAATCCGCCGTGCATTGCTACAAGTAAATCAAGTCGTCCGTCATTGCTATACGTGTAAATGTCCCGGCTGTTGCTGAGAGCTAAAAAGAAACAAAATCAACGCTTTTTCCCTATAAGGCATGATATCGTTGTAATGAATATTGTTCAAGTTTTGTTGGATAAATGAAATTTATTACGACTTTAAATTCGCAAATATCTACTTTAGCTATTGTAATTTATTCAAAAAGAACGAAAGTTATAAACAACAATAGTAAAATAAACGAAAGATTTTTTCATGTAATATTCTTTGCTTCTCATAATAATTAAAATAGACTAATATATATATATATATATGATAAAAATATTATATAAATATATATATATGATAAAATATTATATATATATATATATATATACATATATGAAAAAATATTATATAAATATATATATATGATAAAATATTATATATATATATATATATATATGAAAATAAATATATATATATATATATATATATATATATATATATATGAAAAAAATATAGTTTTAAGGTATGCGGTATTCATGGGGAAAATGGTCAATATCAGTGATAGAGCGTATGTAAATATAAAAGTGGACACTGTCATCAAAATACAGTGATGATAGTCTGTTAATGCTTAAAATGTATCATCATGGCTTCAAGATTGTTTTTTTTAATGAAAGAGAACATGGCTGCTGTATGTTCATTTATATGTACACTGTATCTATATATATATGCATCTGCATTATATACATATATATATATATATATATATATATATATATATATATTGTTGAAACTTGACTAATGCATAGAATAATAATGCAACACAAAATGTACTTAGAACAAAATGTCTACACAATATTTACATATAGTCTTTTGTATATTCCTGGTAAGACCGTTCCTGGAGAATGTGTTGACTGAGTCGCAGTCGGGCAGAGTCTCTGGTTGAATCTCTTGATTCCTCCCTCTCTTCCCGGTACCAACCATATTTATATGGTCGGTACTCCACTATGCAAATTAGGTGGATCCTACCACAACATATATAATGCACTATATGCAACAGCAGATATTATAACATACGTTAGACAAGTTCTAAGCAGTTTAAACTAAATAGAAAAGCTAACCAACCCCTGAAGGAAAGATATTTTAATAGACAAATAAATAAATAAATAAAAATATTAATAAACTACTTATATTACGAATGAATAGAGAAATCCTGAATACAAGTAAAAATAATAATAAAAAATAATCAACAAACCATTATTAAGTAATCATTAATGAATAACAAGCAAAGATGTAAAAAAGAACACTATTAAAAAGCTACAAATATTGGCATTCAGATCAAAAATGATTCCTACGCAACAGTCTCTAGAATAAATTATCGAATAAATCCAAAACAGCTCACATAGACTAAAGATTGCTTTCAGTCATAAAGCAATGTCAACTTAAATAAATAAACACACACGCACGCGCACAGACAGACAGACACACACACACACACACACATACATATATATATAGAAAAAGTTTCAAATTAAAAATTATAATGTTTGTTTTTATGAAAGTATTTATTTATTTATATATATATTGATATTTCAAATTGTCCTCAATTTTTCATCAGAAATAACTGTTTGTCACAAATAAATTAAAATTACTGTTTGTTAGCAAGTAGCGTCCTTCGCGAGACGCGGACGTCACGTGATATGGAACGTCACTGTTCGGATATTCCTAACTTAAATATAACTGTCATATTTAAAAAAAATTTTTTTTACTATATCTAAAAAAAATTGCTTAACTATTTAAATATTTATAAAGATTTAAAACACCTAAGTTTATGTGTATTTAATTTTAAAATCCAATATGTTTCTTTTTTTCTGCGTGTGAATGTGGAAGTAAAATCGGAATCTATTCATAAACATTTGCAGTTTTCTAATGTGTGTCCTGATTGATTGTAGTGTTTAGCTATGGGGGAATAAGGGTTGTTTTGACGTATTGTTTGTTTATGGTTATTAAAACGAAATCTAAAATTTTTTCCAGACTCATCAATATATCCACTATTAGGACATAAGTTGCAGAATAAATAATAGATTACGTTATGGGTATCGCAGGTGAGGTTAGTTGGCTGTATCCTGATATTGGTGTTGGGTACGGAAAATGTATTAGCTATTATTAAATGTTTGCAAACTAAGCAACGAGGTTTGTTACATTTGTAATTTCCTGTTTGGTTTCTATTGTTTAGATATTTGGTAGAGGTGAGGATAGCTGATAAGTTAGGTGATTGTTTCATTGCATTTATGGGTGGTTTATCGAAAATGTCTTTGATCTTGTTGTCTAATTGGAGGTTCTTGTAATCATTTTTTAAATTGTGAATAAGTGTGTGGAATATTGATTGTGGTTAAAAACCATGGGAATCCGATTGTTGTTTTTATTTTTCTTGTATGTGAGAAGTGTGTTACGATTTATCAGGATAGTTTTATTTAGTGCTTCTTTTATTATTTTTATTGGGTATTTGCATTTTAGGAATTGTTTTGTTAAGTTATTAATGTTGTATAGAAAATCTAAATGGTCTGAGCATATGCGTTTGATTCTTAGAAATGAGCTGTATACAATAGATTTTTTTTAATTTAAAGGGATGACAGCTGTTAAAGTGCAGGAATTTATGTTGGTGTGTGGGTTTGTTGTATAGACTGGTAGAAAGTATATGTTTGTTTAATTTTATCGTAACGTCTAAGAAAGGGATGGATGTGTATGAGTGCTCCATGGTAAATTTAATTGTATCGTGGAAATTGTTGCAGAAAGTGAAAAAGGTTTTTAATTTTTCTGATCCATGAGTCCATAGTAAGAAAATGTCATCAATATATCTAAAGTAATGTGATGGTTTATATTCTGAATTGTCTAGTATCTTCTTTTCTAAAATGTGCATAAAGATATTAGCATAACTAGGTGCCATTTTTGTGCCCATTGCTGTGCCACTAATCTGTAAATAGTGTTTGTTGTTGAATTTAAAATTATTATGTGTTAAGATGAAATTTATTAATTGGCATATATCTGTAATTTGGTAGTTAGGTAATTTTTTGTTACTAAGGAACTCATAAGCAAGCTGATACTCCTTCAACATGTGGAATGTTCGTGTAAAGGGACGAAACATCCATCGTTACTAGGATTGTATCATGGTGGACTAAGTTAATGTTTTGTAATTTGTTGAGAAAGTCAGTAGTGTCTCTAATATAACTGGGTATGTCAGGAAATAAAGGTTTTAGGATATTGTCTATGTACCCAGATATAAGTTCTGTGAAGGTACCAATGCCTGATATTATGGGTCTACCAGGTGGCATGATTTTAAGGGTTTTTGAAATTTCATAGATGTTCTCTTCATTATTTGATTGTGTAATTTGATGTGGGGCGGATGAGAAAGTGTTAGGGTGTTTTTCTGAAATGATTTTGGGGAGTTTATGTAGTTTTGGGATAGTGTAGAATGTTGCTGTTTTAGGGTTCTCAGGAATAAGAGATTTTATGGTATTTTTTATGTTCAGGCTCTGAGTGAGAAGTGATAATTCTGTTTTGAATGTATTAGTTGGTTCTAGAGGTAAGGGTACATAGAATCTGTTATTTTGAAGTTGTGATTCTGCTTCTTTAATGTAGTGGTTAGTGTTTAAGATGGTTATAGCTCCGCCCTTGTCGGCTGGTACGATAATTATGTCTGATGAAAAATTGAGGACAATTTGAATATCAATATATATATAAATAAATAAATACTTTCATAAAATAAAACATTATAATTTTAATTTGAAACTTTTCCTATATATACATATTAAGAAAGTATACGTGGCTTCTCATTATATTATATATATATATATATATATATATATATATATATATATATATATATATATATATATATACAGAGGGTGATTGATTGAAAAGTAACTCCTTATTTTATGTATGCTGTCTAAGATTTACTTTTACAAAACGGGCGTTTGCATCATACATAAAATAGGCAGTTAATTTTCTATCACTCTGTCTGCATATATATATATATATATATATATATATATATATATAGAGAGAGAGAGAGAGAGAGAGAGAGACACGTATCAATGAATATAGTAAAAATTATATTTACTCGACATAAGTTTCGTAAACATGAGAAACTTAAAATTAATCACCGTTTATTGTAAATCTAAAACATAATTCCCGCCTATTTTACATTTTTAAATACAAATATTTTTTAGTAAATCTTCATATAATATATGGACTGCGCCAACATTGCGTTAGCCAGATTTTTTTATTAATTTTTATTAATTTTTATTAATTTTTATTAATTTTATTAATTTTTATTAATTTTATTAATTTTTATTAATTTTTATTAATTTTATTAATTTTTTAAATTTTAGATTAAGTAATTATAAGTCTCTGCCTCAAGATTGTTTTGTATATGAAACTACGAGTTGTGATATCAGTGAAGAATGTACATATATATATATATATATATATATATATATATATATATATATATATATAACTAGGACGAAAAGTGTACAATGTATGAAAAGAAAGTTATGTCTCTACTTACCTGTGTTTGTGAGTGACAGAAAGTGCTAGAAGAGAGATAGCTAATGACAACTTTGTTTTCCTATATGGACCCAAATATTAGTTTTCTGGTGTCATTTAATAAGCTTAGCTTAGTTAGGCACAAGGTCATGAGGTTATCGCAAACCGTGAAGATCGAATTCACTAGTTAATATGAATGATAAGTCAGATTAGTTCAATAATCCCACAGCGAGCCTCGGTTTTAGTAAACTTAGCTTACTTTGCTTTAAATATACAATTAGGGGCACCCAGTGCGAACTAACCCCATTACTTAGTAGGGTTGTTATAATCAACCAGATTAGCATACTAAGTCCAAAATAAGAACAAGTATGATTCGCTGATTCTTAAATGTGTATGATCTCTTTATGTGTTGAATGGTTGTGCAATTACCTACACGCCTGTCAGGAAATGGATTCACAAATTATGATTTTAAAATTTAATAGAATAGTTTGTTTTCCCTTTCGCATAATCACATGCAGGGAAATGTAACAACTGCAATCATAGATTCACAATTGCAGCTTCCTGTAAAGTAATCATAATTTTATTAATCCAATAGAGCGAGTTCAATTGCCACTGGGTGCACATTTGCTCTAGCAAGGCAAATATCAGATCATATGAATATCTGTCTATATTTCTAAGATGTAATCTAACTATTTACATTGTTTGGGGTTTTGACCTCATCTATATTGTCATATGGACGACGTTTCGGCCGTTGTACGTTCCGGCGTTCTTCAGGTGAAATACATGAAAATTTTGAAACGAACACAAAGGTTCTGGATGTGGCTGTTTCAGTTATTTCCTTTTAGTAACTCAACTGGCTAGATATTGCAATTAAAATTCTTTAGCTCAATGTATGGCACGTAGAACTGGACTCAAGGACTAGATAGTCAGAACGCTGTCTTTCTCATTCTCTCTCTCTCTCTT
>CAHIKZ030004979.1:2667500-2680000 GCA_903632075.3 Acanthosepion pharaonis | reverse complement strand
CCCTTCAAAAAGTGTGGATGGTCCTGCACGAGGCCTTCATCGCTATAATCAAATCTCATGTGTCGTTGTCGGTTTCCTGGAAACTCATCTGCTTGACACTCATACGTCGAAATCGACTATATATATATTAAAGACATTTTTATGTTTAACATTCTTTTTATAGATACAAGTATTTAAGTAAATGCTCTGTTATAAGAAACAGTATTAAATAACATTTACCGGCCTGAATGTCCGAGTAATTTTCATAGAAAATATTCGTCCTTTGACAGGATTCGAACTTGCATCCTATACGGAACCGTCATTTACGCTGACGTGCCTTAACCGACTCGGCCACAAAGGAGCGTTCGGTAGGCAAGGTCGAATTTACTGCTTATAAACTTCACCTTGCCTACCTAACGCTCCTTAAATCGAGAGAGTTAAATAGATTGTCCAAATTCAAATCTCTCTTGTGTTTGAAGATGCAGGCCTTCTGGGCACATGCTGCCCCCACCCATGTAATTAACATTTTAAACAATTTATTTGATAAATCTTGGCATTTTAATCGGTGTTGGGTTTATTTTTCTTTCTTATTATATCTTCGTTTTTCTTGGAAATGGTAGTAATAGTCTTAGTTATAGGGATGACTAATTGGTTTGCGAGTTATTTCAAAAAAGTGTTTGGGACAATATTATGGGTTTTGTGCAATTTTTATTCGAAGTATTATTCGTGGTGTCTGTTTTGTTTTTTTTTTGGCTTTGTAGATTTTGTAAGCCCGTTCTTTTGTTTTGAAGATAAAATGATGTGGGTATTGGAGAGGTTTGAAAGTTTTCTCAATATATTTCTCTTCTTCATTTAGGTATTCAGATCTACATATCCTAAGGGCCCTGAGGTAGAATCCTATGACTAACCCAGATTTTATTTTTGGGTTTTGGTGGGAACAGAATTTGATTAGTTTGTTTTTGTTTGTGGGTGTATGGTATACTTTAAAATCTAGTTTCTCATTGTTGCGTATTAATTACATATCGAGGAAAGGTAGAGAATTGTTTATTTCAAATTCGTGTCTGAATTCAATGGTAGGTTCATCTTTATTGAGTTTCATTATTATGTCTCATAGGTTTGTATCTCGGGGATATAAGAGGAAGTCACCTATATATATCATAGGTAAGTATACCTGTTTTCTATGATGTATCTAAATGAACCGGATTCTTAGAATTCTAGAAAAAGGCAAACAAGAACACCACTGATATGTGATCCCATAGTTGAGCCGATTTTGTTTTTATTGTAGAGAATATTATTGAATGTGGAGAAGCAGGTGCTAGTCATTAATTTGCATATATTTATAATTTTGTGGACGGGCAGACGAAGCTTTTCTTTAGACTTTTTAAGGTGGTTTCTCAATATGTTGAGGCATTTTGTGATGGGCGTCTTGGTGTATAATAATTAGATGTCTAGGCTCGCCATTATCGTGTTTTCTATATTTACGTTAGGTATTCTCTGGATTAAGTCACCAGAGTGTTCGATATGTGTTGATGGTTTATGGGAAGAGATTTATGACTTTTGGAATGGCTGTCGCTAATTTTTTCACTGTTAATACGGGACACAATGGATATAACGGGTTTGTGTCTTTTGGATAAGCCGTATAGTGTGGGTGTCGTGGGTTGGTATATTATTAATCTGGACAGGGATCTGTTTTCATTTTTACACAAAAAAATGAACAGACAGTAAACACAGATGCACAAAGATTCAATAAAACAATTAAGAAATGTTTAGAAAATGATACCAAATCCTGGACTAGATTAAATATAATGCTTATTAAGTTAACAATAGCCAATCTAGGTCTTTTTTTAAATATAAACTGAGGAGTGCAATCTGATTAATAAATTGTAGTCCATCTAGTTGTTTGAATAACATCGGCTACGATTGGCATGGGTTATTCGCTGAACTCTTTGTCTGTGTATATCTATCCCAACTCACAAGACGTCTACCCACAACTTCGCTGTGCTCGTTGCCTCTGGGTGTCGGAAATTTAGTGAATTAGGCAATATATCCTAAAAGGATTAGTCGCGTTTAAATCTGGTGAGCGCGGATGGTAATTGCATAACTGGAAATCAACTGACTCTACTAGAACTAGTTGTGTGTCGCTTGCACATAATGTCCTTATTGAATTAACTCATGAGAAGAAATCATTGCCAGTGGGAAAGTTTGAAAATAGGCTGTTCCACAATCTCTGAATATCACACTTAGAGCGACTAAAAAGCCGCCATTGCAGAAACATTATCAGCTTGTAAAAAAAAAACTCTCTTGATAGGATTGTTTCATAGACTTATACGATTCCCTACACATTCAAAGATAATGTTTGAAAACATTACTCGTCTACCTATTTGACATTGCGTCGGTTTTCTCTGTCGGATTTGCAATTTAGTCAAAGACAATGACACCATATAGAGTTAAGTGTATGCTTTAAAATGGGTTGATATGTTGTCTGGGACAAATTGATTTTTCACCTTAATTTTCGGAAATCAAGATTGCACTTAATGTAAATGCTGCAGTTTAATGTCAGAAGTACTTAGACAAAAAATCACAGTCATAGCTTTTATTAATTTTTGAGCATTTAGTTTTAAATATCGTCAGAAGAAATGAACAGAAATACCTAATTACCGCAGGTTTTTGTTCACTGTCTTCAAAATTTTACTATTTAAAGAATAAATCCACATAAAGTTAATATCTTTTGTATTGCATACATTAGATGGAAAATATATTGAAACCGAAATTATAAATATGAATATACCATAAGCATGTTTTATGCATTTTTCCACTGTATTCGATAAGTAAAAAAAAATAAATTACAAAACGGTTATTGGATTTGTTAGATTATTTCTTAGATTATTTCTTAGATCATAATTAATAAAAAAAAATAAAAGTTCACATAATACCATAAAACTGCTGGACGCAAATTATAACACAAAATGTTTTAAATGTGCATTGATTACTGAAAATCGAACTAAGATTACTGCGCTGTATAATATAACTAAATTGTTCAGTATAATCTTATTTGAGATAAGTGGAGGTCTTATTTGTTGGCACAGTGATTTAGCAATGATCTGTTTGTGCCTGTGTCTTGTCGATATACAATTTGTAAAGCTAGATTCAATTATATATTTTATAAGGCCGTTCTATAAGGTTTTCAGTAATCACGGGAATGAAATTCCAACTCTACGATTTGAACCGAAACGTCATCTTTAAACCACTTTCTTCATAAAACGATAAAGAATTTGAAAAACTATTTTGTGTTCTTATCATGTGAAACCCCAGCTTTCAAATTGAGTGCAATA
The DNA here is from genome assembly GCA_903632075.3 of Acanthosepion pharaonis. Classification (NCBI taxonomy): domain Eukaryota; kingdom Metazoa; phylum Mollusca; class Cephalopoda; order Sepiida; family Sepiidae; genus Acanthosepion; species Acanthosepion pharaonis. The sequence goes on along the minus strand of CAHIKZ030004979.1, from coordinate 2,676,689 downwards.
CCAGTGTTCAATAATCGACCTGTCCTAACATTGTCTAGTGTCAGCATTGAAATAAAGTATTTAATGCAATGTTTTCCATCGATGCGTGTCGGTTGACTCTTTCTTGAATCTTGTATGTCCCTCTCTTTTCATTATGCTGCTGATGTATTTCCAGAACACACTGCTTCTGAGTAAAACATACAGCGGCTGTCACTTTAGAGATAGGATTTGTCACATTTCTGATCCCAGCAATCATCAGGCAGTTAAATGGGTGCTAAATCTTTGCTGTCATAGATACACTACTTCTTTAATTGTTATATCGAATGTACATCATTTCTAAAAGTTGGGGTAGAAACTGCTGTCCAGTACAAATGTTTGCAATTTAAACTTATTTACTTTCTTCAGTGCGTATTGTTTGGTATTTATCTCAGTAATCGTTGACATTTTATCTTTTTACTCTGTTCAATTAAATGCTTGTAAAATGTTATTTCTAGTATATTATACTTCTGTAATAACAGCGTAAACTTTACAAAACAAATATTATATTGACGTCATTCGGTGTAGTTTTTACAATGATATTCACTCTGTACAAGGCCCGAGGGCCGCTCCGGGTAGAGGGTTAAAGAGAAAATGTGGTTATGATTGTAGTAGTCGTAGAGGTAGCCTCTTGATCGTCGGTTCCATAAGACAGCAGCTCTTGGAAAGAGGCAGCTTGAGTGGAACTTACATCTCACCAAATTTGTGGAATGTGGGTGATTCACTATAATGTGCGTACCATGTCGGGTTTATCTATGATAGTTAGGACTGGTGAAACTAAGAAGTGTCGTTAATCTGAACACTGTCCATGGGAATAGCGATAAACAGCGAGAGGCTTGCGAAGTTTTCTCTTTGAGAAAGATGACGTAGACTGGAAAATAATTCATCACCCACCATGATACAAAGACGCATTTGGACTCTATAGAGTAGAAAATGAAGACAGGAGAGCTCCTGCACATATATGGTGACAGTACTTTATTTCGGCTTTATCTGGCTCTTTGTAAAGGTAGAGGAAAGCACAAAGAGTCAGGTACTTGCTGGAGCGGTACAGCGAACCTACCATTTTCCCGACATCTTTAGCGGTGGATTTTATGTAGAGATCCATTTGACGTCAGGACCGAGTATATGTCCAAAAAGGCGATCAAGACCGGGGGCCTCCCCGAGGGAAACATCTGTTCATCGCAACTAGTGAAAGTTCTGGGTATGTTGCAGAAGAAATACTATTTAAACGTAATTATGTTAAAGAAAAATGAAAGGAATGAATAAGATATCTTGACAGTGATAATTGTATTGGCGAAAGTAATTCTAAATATGCAATGAAGATAACATATTTTAGGTATAAATTATTATTCGTAGCATTTAACTCAAACAATAAAATATTAAATAAAAAATAATATAATCATATCCGCGATGCACATTTTCATTTAAAAAAAATATTTTAATTTGCAACAGAAAATAGAATCAATGATAATGAAAACAATGTTGCGCCAATTATCTAGATGACGCGTCCCTGCCTCTGCAAAAATAACATTTGAAATTATGATACAAAAGATTATCAACCACTCACTAGCCTAAGACAGTTAGCGTCGTAAGGGCATCATATCTGCTGCACTTATAGTACGAGTGGTTTCTCTACGGCATGATATATTGACTTGATTTGAATTCAGTGTTTTCCTTAAAATTAACGATTTTCCACTCCTGAGTAAGTGAGATCAATCTGTTCTTCTGTTTAACTCATAGCTAGAGTAATATTGTTGATGACATAATCATGACGTTGTCGTCCAACATTACATATAAGAAAAGGTTAGGAACGAAGACCACACGAACACCGTTTGAAATTCATACAAAATTTCTATTAAAACCAAAACAAATTGTTTTAAAAAACAAAAGAAAATTTCACTAAATTCTGTTGCTCTGGAAAGAGCAATAAAAGTTACTGAATTTATTTTCTTTAGTTTTTTTTTTAAAATGCTATTTCTTTTGATTGTAATCAAAATTCTGCATGAATTTCAAACGATGTTAGCGATAGCCGCTCTGTCAATGAATGCCAAATGTTTCCTTATAAGGAACTAGATTATATTACCAATGCAATCGTGCGAATTGAACTAAACAGAACCGAAAGGGAATTGAACTCATTATGTAGTAATTAACTTTCTCGCCGTTAACCGATACATTATCGATGCATCCTTCCCAATCTATTAATTAGTTATGAATTGCAAACAAGTTTTTGGCTATCATCCGTAGGCGACATATTTACTCATATATACGGTTATGTTTTTTAAGGTATCGTTCACTTAATAAAATTCCAACAGTCACTAAGATTTTATTGGTCTGAGAAGCATCTTCTTGGGAGTCTGTTCCACGAATCAGCGGCTCTTGGGAAGAAGTTGTCCTTAAAAAACGGTCTTCTCCTCAATGGAATATAATGTGAATGAGAATTGTTCGCCCTTGTATACATAGCGTTGGTGGATCTTAGTTGTATAGATCCGAACTGGTGGAATGAAGGGAGGTATCTTGTTGGAATATTTTTCAAGGAAATGGTGATAGCCGCTACAAGAGAAAGTTATACAATAATCTGTTCTTGACTTCGTTCAGGTAAGGATAATATCCCTGGAACATATAACCATCTGATTGATTTTTTTAACGAAAAATACCGGTTACTCTATTACTATGGCAACTCTCTTACACTCTGTGACACTCAAAGCGAATTTCAATCGTCAGATTTATATACTGCTGACATTAGGTAGTGACATAAAGCAAGAGGAAAGAATTAAACATCAATTGCAAGAAGATATAATGCCTGTTTTTCAGCAAATGGAACAACAAAATGGGCAAATTTCAAATTCGAGATAGTAAAATAAAGTTCAAAACTCTAAATATCTAGATTTTTTTTTACAGAGGAAGGAAAGTGCAACACCGAAGTCCAAAGGCGCCCAGAAATGGCGAAAGATGCCTTCCAAAACAAAGTATTAAAAAACAAGAAAATTTCATTAGAAACAAACAAAAGTGAACTGCAAATTTATGTAACATCAGTTCCCCTATATTCCAGTGAATGTTTGACAATCACATCACAGATGGAGAAGAGATTTCATGCAAAAGAAATGCGGTTCTACAGAAGTATGATGAGAATATCATGAACTAAACATGTGACTGACAACGAAGTTTTTGAATAAATGGAAACAAAAGTACACTTATATAGAAATAAACATTCGTAATTTCTAGCGGACATATTGAGGAAAAAGAGGTTAGAAAATTTGACACTCACAGGACATTATGATAGCAAGAGGGTCAGAATAAAAAAGAGCATAACCTACCTAAAAGGTTTGTGTAAGTGTTTAGGAGATGTAACAAAAATACAAAAGTTACTAAAAGCTACAAACGACAGGAAATTGTGCGGAACTATAAATGCCAACCTAGAACATAAAAGAAAATGACTTTACGCAACTAAAAATTAAAATAACCGTGTTCGATATACAGAAATGGTAAGATGTGACATCACATCAGGGAAGCGAGTTGCTTTTACTCAAGTGTACAAGATACCAATTATATTATACGCAAGGTTTAAATTTATATTCATTTACACGACAAACCGTATCTTCTTGAATTTAATTAAGCAAACAGATCTCGTCATTTTTTCCGTTAATATTGCAAGGTAAGCGTAATATATATTCTAACGGTTTCTTCTGTCGCAGTTATTACCTGTGAACCTCTCCTTCAGTTTCTTACTTACCTTTTAATTAGAATGTACAAAAAATAAGTACATCGTCAATCGGCATTTTATGTCTCCCTCTACCCGTTTCTTGATACTGTCCTTTCTCCCCGGTAGACTATTTTCATTTTATTTTCAGTGTCCTTCACTCTCAACAAACCATTGCGTAGGTTGGGTTATCGCCTAGCATAGAGTGAAAGAAAACAAGCAAACAAATGAAACAGGAGACAAAAGCGTGTATCATTACGAAATATAATGCAACTATTTAATAAAAAGAAATATTAGGATATCTTTTGTATTAAGATAATTTATGAGTGTTTAACCCTTTAGCAATGGCTAGCAAATTCGTTTCATCAATCAAAATGATTTTAGTGAATTCCCTCCTTACTCAATATTATAAAGTTCGTATGACGCTACGGGTTGTTTTCTAGTAAAACTAAGAAAAACACTGGAAACTAAGGGTTGAGTGAAGAAAGGTTTAATCACGTGAACATGTATTGAGAATACAGTAGATCAGTTCGGCTATAACCCTACGACTTAACGACTAACTTTATTCTTCGCTGTTAAAAAGGAAAGAAATAATTTGTCTTAAATAATATTGTTTACTATGTGTTCCTATAAAATTGAACTAAATTAAAGTATTAATGAAGTGGGGTTTTTGTCAAATATTTTTCCAAATAAATCACCTTATTCTAATAAAATTATATTAAAGAAACAATGAAGTAAAATTATAGTCAAATTAAAGAAATAAAATAAAATTAACTTGAAGAAATAAAATAAAATAAGTAAATTAAATAGAAATAAAAAAATTATATTAAATTGAATTAAGTTAAAGAAATAAAATAAGATTAAATTAAAGAAATAATTAAGTAGGATTTTTATCAAATATTTTTTTCCAAATAAATCAGCTTATTCAAATTTCATCGATTCTTTTTCGAAATTGAACGAAACATACAGTTTGTAAATCTCGACAAAAAATTTGGCGATAGATTCAGCAATACTAAACAGTATTGTCAGGGATTCAACACGCATTAGCGTGTTGCAAAATATTCTAGTTTACTAAATTAGATGATTACAGATCAAAATGATCTATTTACATATTTGATTTTTTTTGTTTCTGATGTTTTAAAGCATACAAGCTATCGCATTTATAACAATTGTGGTCTGTTGACCATTTCATGATGTGGACAAAAGAATGAAACATTTCAATAAGGAATAAAGGGAGAAAGTAAACACCACTCAGAAATAATAGAATCTTTATTACGAACATTCCAAGTAAAAGACTTGTAGTCTTTTTCTCAGTTATATTTGTAAATAGTAAATTCTCTCAGGACTATTCAGGATCAATACGTGTCTGTCGTTGCGACATATGGCGCCCAGTCAGGTTTTCTCATCAAACGTCATGGCATTTGTACAGACCCTTACATCAAAAGACTAAGTTATCGATATTTGGTTCAATAAAGCATATAAGGACACACACACACACATATATAAAGATCTGTGCAATTTATTCTGAAATATACAGGTAGTAACATTCATATTCATGTATACAACGCGTAACTTTTTTGCTGTTTAAAACATGTTTAATCGAAGCACACTAATAATATATATATATATATATATATATATATATATATATATATATATATATATAGCCAGGTACGGTGAGAACGAATAATGTACAGTTCCAACGTTTGTAACATTTAAATTAAAAGTGGGCTCAATTCAGAGATGAGCATTATTATTTATTTTATGATATTGCAACCGTAAACATGTAAAAATCGCTACACACTTGCAGTGGTGTCTCAATGCATATCAATACATCTCTCAGTCGATTGTAAATTACTTTTAAGTGAACGATTTATTAAGATTTAAAAGCAAAATACAACCTCTTTTTTTCGAAAAAAAAGGGAGTTTATAATGTTTGTGGTCTTTATTCCGATCAACCAATCAAATATGACCTACGTCAAATTTAAAATAATCGAAGAAGCAAAAACTGAAAATTATTTTTTTTTTTTTTATAAATGGGCCATGATCCGTAGATTAGCAGCTAACGGCAACCAGACATAAAGCTAAAATGGATACATATGGTCCATAAAATATCCAATGCTAAACATTTTATATGCTTTGGGAATTTTACCACATAATATCTTTGTAGTTAAGAAATGAATCGCATCTTTAAGGTACTAATAAATAATTTAAAGATAGAATTATTTGTTAAATTAACTGTTAAATAAATATCCTTCATATCGATGTAAAAGTTTAAAAATAGCAACCAAATACTCATATATCTGTACAAAATGTTACCAATAATATCAGGAAATTAATACAAAATTATATAAAATCCAGCTTAATCCTACAAATAGAAAGATAAATCATATATTGTGCATCGCAGTTCAACTAAGGTATAAAAAAAGGATTATCAAATTCCACAGTTTAACTAAATTGTAAGGTAAAAGTTAAACTATGCTTACAATTTACTTCTTTGATTTAATAATGAAATTTTGTCAAAAATCTGATTTCAATTTTTTCATGTAAACATAGATAACAGGATTCATATAAAGATCGACATGTCCTTGTCCTTCTTTAAATATTCCATTTCACCTTCTATCTATCTATCTATCTATTTCTCTCTCTCTCTCTCTCTCTCTCTCTATATATATATATATATATATATATATATATACACCAAGAGTCGACAGTCTGTCTCATCCCTCAACACAATATTTATGGCCTCATGTTGACCTCACTGTTAACTTTTTTTTATGTGTGTGTGCATATGAGCTTTTTTTTTTTTTATTAAAATGGATATTTTAAATTTATATTAATTTATAATCTTGTATATTTAATTTTAGATTATCCTTTCATTTTAGGCAAACATTGATAAAGTCTTATATGAATGAGTTTATATAACGCATGCACGGCCATTTCCATTTCCTATAATCTAAAGAGTTGACCCAGTAACAGATATTTGCTTGTGAAATATATACGAGAAAAGAGTGAAATGCAAATCATAATAGTTTTTAGATAAGCCAGCATAACTTTACATGTGTTAATGTACACATCGAAAGAAAGTTAAATTTGAAACTAGGGAAGAGGTTAGAAAATTGATTACCCATAAAAATATATTTACTTGGCTAATATTGTAAATTTCGTTGTTCCTGTATATCCCATTAATCAGTTAGAATGAATTTGTATAGACAATATATATATATATATATATATATATATATATATATATATATATATATATATATATAGCAGCATGACCCGGCGTTGGCCGTGCTTGATTCAAAAATCATACGACTCATACAGCAATCGCTATCACTTGAAGTAACATATTTTTGCCCTTCCTTGCCTTTAAAGGAGTGCCATTTGCCGTGCTGATGTTGCTACATGTCTTACTTCTTGCCTATCACACAGTGCAATTTTTTTCTAAGCTCTATACTAAACATTAAATCTGTTACGAAAAAAGAAATAAACAAAATGAACACAAAACGATCAGCTTTAAAAAAGAACTCGTAACTGGAAAAACTGAATGTAAAATGAATGTTAACAGCAAATACATTTTCACACCCAACCCAGTTCTTCGAAATCAGAATCAACGTTGAGTCTAAGCAAGCGAATGTGCCAGTTGGAGTAAAGTGCCATGCAGATTTAAATTTTTCCCACTTGTGACGAATGCAGCTATCGATTTGTTTTGCATGCTAGCATGCTAGTTAACATTCGTGTCAGTCATCTGTTGGCTCTCACGCTGACCAATAGAAACTTCCTGCCTATTCGTGGCATTTTTATTTATAGTCTCTCACTTTGGCCAGATCAAAATGGCCGCAAAATACATGAAAACTGCCGTAGAAGCATGAAAAAATCGATTATTTTCACTATCGATAAGAGTTAGGAAATGCAACGTCGGTCTTAGCCTTCCAGATAACTTGGAGCATGTGCATGTAAATTTTTGTGCAAATCCGTCTAAAATTGCGCCTGTGCATTCGTTACACACACACACATACACACACCCTGCCTTTTATATATATATATATATATATATATATATATATATAATTATTATTTATAAAAAAAATTATAACATAAGTATGTTATAAAATCACTACAAAAATAGCCATTTTGTTTCAACACACTCTGTGTCTTATCAAGTGATGATGTTGAAAATAAAATAAATGGTTTTCAAAGTTTCAGATTAATTAACGATCCTACACTAGGGGGAAACATTGTTACAAAAGCTAGAATAACCAATCAAAAACCAAGTATAGAAAGATTCAAAAGCTTGACAACGAAATCATGTTATAATAGCTATTCAGATCTTTAAAATACGTGTAATATTCAAAATAATTTATACTAACCAATAATTATAAAATTATATGATAAAATTTAATATTAAAATTAAAAACTGGCAATTTTAAAATCCAAATTTAATCACTATTAAGTATAAAAACTACAAAATTAGTGAGAAAAGAAAAAATATATATGTTTATTCAATTCATTTCTTCATTGAAATTACGTTCGACAAGACGCTACAATATATCCGGTCATTTGACAATACATGTATATATATTTTTTCTTTTCCTTTTCTTTTCCTTTTTTATTTTAAAATGTGGTCTTAAACTCACGCGCAAAAGAACAAAAACACAATCAGATTATAATACATAAGCACCCAGACATAATTAGATACACACACACACACACACACACAAACGACGAGGCATGAACATCTCTACAGCCCTTTATGAAAAAAGGAAACGTGGAAACCAACACCTATACACACACACAGTTAAATGTGAATACACTCTACATACACATAGACACCGATAGATACACATACATACATCCACAGACAATGACATAGACAATCAGATATCACAACCAATAAATATTTCAGACTTAAAGTATCATTAAATAAATGCTAACCACTTATTAAATTATAACTTAAGGGAGCAAATATACAAAGATAAAAATGTTTAAAAATAATATTATTTAATATATTAAACCGAAAATTCCAAAACCATAAATATCAATAAAAATATATATTAATCATATAAGTTGCTAATAGTTTCATTATATATTAGGCAAAGAAAAACAGGATAAAGAAACCCACAGATACATATATATATATATACGCGGCAGCAAACACAAATTACCACACATAAACATACACTCATACATACATATACATACAGAAATACATACAAATAAATATATAAAAAACGCACATATACATATCTATGATAACAAGTACACATGCACACACATATACATATAAACATAAATACACACATATATACAGACATTTTTATGCACACATACTCACATATATAAAAACAGTCATGACATACCAAAGTTTCCATACCTACACATACACACAAACAAACTCATACATAATAGGTGCCAACACACTCATATATACATCCACAAACATACATAAATATATATATACACATACATACATA
>CAHIKZ030004979.1:2630000-2665000 GCA_903632075.3 Acanthosepion pharaonis | reverse complement strand
TTTTAAGATTTGCATCAATTTAGTCTCAAACATGAACTAAAATGTCAAGAGGTTCCCTAGTGTACATACTCAAGATGTCCGCTGATCAGAACCATTGAATGCAAAGTTATTGATAACGCTTGCACATTCTTCCTGAGTATTCGCTTGAATCTTCTCAGTAAGAGCTACCGTCACAGCAGCAATGGTGCGAGGGCTTCCCTGGTAGATGTTGTCCTTCCTTGAGGAATACCATAGGAAGAAATCTGGGAGGTTTACGTCAGGCATGTGTGGTGTCCATTCCACCCCTCACAGATTTTACGGAGACATGCCATGATAACATTAAAGTTTGGAGAAGGACCATCCCACGAAAACCACTGTCCCTCCTCATTAAGGTCCTCATGCTCCTCGAGTTCTCCCCGTCTCAGAGGCCGCTGCTTTGTTTCAACAAATGTGAATATCCCTGTACTTTTCAATACAATCTTCCTTGTCAATGCAAGTAACGCAAATCTTCTTCAGTAATCATGTAGAATAAACATTGTACACAGCCGACTATAGATGAATCTTTAACTAACTGTTCTACCAGCATTCTGTACATATATTGCGTAGAAAGATGACCGACCTTCTGTACAGTAATTGTTAAACAGGGTATTGTCTCTCCCCCAATGAGTAGAACGTCTGCTCAAGGGAACGATCATCGAAAATTTGGTCTTAAGGCATCCTGTTTGAGTCGTACGTTTCGCAGCAACGAATTATGATATTCCATATTACTGTGTTATTAATACATATCTTTCATATGATTAAAAGTGTTCTTCGCTGCACCTTTTCGTTTTCTTACAGTATTATTTACCAGAACGACAAAAGCTGTACGAACTTCATAACAGCATAAAATGTGAATAATTGAGTATTATCGTTGGTAACTTGTTTTCATTTTGAAACTTTTAGAAACATTGAGAACATATTCCTTCAATTGTCTTCTTTTCAATTCCTCATAATGTTACTGAAGTTTTTCCTAATGAATTGCTTATTGACAATTTTATTTTATAATGGATTCAATCCCAAAATAAGTTCAATATTTCTTTTTGGTACCTGAATCGTACTATAGACATCAGCAAATTTCTCTATACATAAGGCTTGCGACGACATCACTTTGAAAACCCATTTACCCTTTGATAACAACGTCGAGCCTGGTCAGTAGCTAGATAGGTGATTGTTTGGGGTATAAGTTGCTGTAAGCATAGAGGTGTGGGTGGTGTAATGGAATTGATAATCAGAGAGCTGAATTCAAATTCCCGTTGGTTTCGTTATTTTCATTTAGGGCGCAAATACCCTTGGGAAAGGCATGAATCCTCCATTGTTCCCTAACTCTCGTTTAATTATCATTAAACCATTATTAACAAAAAATGCTTACACCCTAAAAAAACTTACTGGCTTAAATTCACCTGAAAAAGTGTTGAAAAGCCGTAGAAAATGTATAAGTCAATCAATCAATGTAATAAACAAATTTTTGTTTCAGTCTCATTTACTTGAATTTCGTCAATACATCTCCCAGTTGAACGACTGTGAACATTTCTGAGTGACCTTCCACTTCATCAAGTATAGTGACAAACCCTTTTAACGGACATCCCTTCCTGCGTCGATAATCTATGGTAAATATCTTAAAATCATCAACGAGATTACTCTATGCGTCTTTTTCAGTTGTGATCTACAGGTTAACTTTAATTCATTCATCGTTGTTGTGATGAATCTGTCTTCAAGATAATATATTTCCTGGATCGCGTAATATCAAGAATAGAATCATCATTAATTGTTGTCTGGGAACACACGCTGCTCTCTTGTTATTTCCTTTGTATTCGAATCTTCTTGCAGAAATAGGAATTGTTTTCCCATGATCAAGAGGGAAGAAATTGTAATTGTAATGGTAATATTAGCCATTTCACTACAAGAAATCATTTAACATTCGTTGACTGTATTGATTTCGCTTGACATTTATAAAATCTTTCTCTTAAAACAATTTTTCAGAAAATAGGTTGTTATCGCTCATTTGACTGCCGATTGTCGGATGGGGTTCATTCCTTACCTTTTATTTGAGGTAGTGTGGAATAACAACATCCTGATTATATAATTAATCTGTCGTCGAATGACATGCGCTATCCATTTTAGTTGTTGTTGCTGTTGGAAGTCCTAAAGTGAAGTGGTTTCTGTCATTTGGTACAATTCTTTGTGAATATGTAGCACCAATTCACACTGTTCAAAGAAGCATTTATCTTTACCAAGAACTTCTCTCGCTCAAAGCTATTTTAGGCATTGATCTTAGAAAGCCTTTGTAGTAAAGAGTAGGATCAATTTATTAACCGGAAATGATGTGCAGAACTGTGATCGCCAACGTCCTGAATGCATATGGTACAAAGAAGAAGAAGATGATAATGATGATGATGATGACGGTGATGGTGATGGTGAATTGATGATTTTACACAGAAAATGCTGATCTAGCAAACATCTGAAGTAATTACTCTGTGTTTGACAATAAAAATACAACCATTTATATTGTCAATTGTAAGAAGGACTTTAAATTCTAATCATTCCTATCTGGAGTATTTTTCATTTCTGGAAGTACCGTTGGAACACTTCTGGAAGTAAAACTGTCATTACAGACCTTCTTTGATTATATTAAGAAACACAGAGAGATAATTTGTTGTATTTATTTTCCAGACACTTAGTGATTTGTCATTCAAGAAGAAATGTTTTGATGTCTACTTTTCTCTTTTATGAGTATAGGTTCTATTGAGCATCTTCGTTCAGGGAAATTACATTTTTCTCACAAGTTAAGATTGCATTTAACAGTATCCTTCTTTATCAATGAACTTCCTCTGCCTAGTCGAAAATGTGAGCTCAGCATCTTCATTATCAAACAGTGTCTCTTTAGTAATTGCCATATTTTATAGTCAAAACCAATTCCTTATTATGAATAACAACTTCTCACATTAAATGGCTTGCTGTCAATACCAACAGGGTATTCCATACAAAAATAATACGTTCAAACGCAACCCTTTCAGGTGGAATAGATTCTAGTTAATTGGAACACAATTTCTTTTTATGTAATCCGCCTGCAAATTTAAAGACTTTGTCTTTATATCTTTAATTTTACTAGATCCTCATCTTAAGCTGTTTGAGACGAAAATGTTAGACTGTCTCTTATTTCCCTTTCCCTAAAAAAAATATCGTTTTTTAACAAAAATTAGAAAACTATCGTTTTATAACAAACAAAAGTTGCAAACTTTTAAACACTTTCCTATGTTTATTAAAGCAATAACTTACATTAATAGTTGAAATCAAATTCAGCTTCTCTTAAATCTATAAGAACCGCCTGAATTTCTATTCTTGCAAGTTGGTGCCATTATTAAACAGATATTACTTTTTATTAAGTTTAAATTTTGCCGAATATATACAAAAAATAACAACCGTAAACTAAGCATGTGACGCTTTTCATGATACACCAGAAGTGCATTTGATGACAGAAAGTACGCATATCCCCAGGTTAAGAATGATATATCAATAATTCGGCAGACCGTTTGTAAAAATGGAATGACTTAAGAAAAAACCTTTCTGAATTCTATGTAGGAAGATTTCTTTTGTCTTTATACTCATGAATTGGTGACACACACATTCACGGGTGTGAAAACAATTTAATTTATTATTTCTTCATATACTTTCACAAACCTATTATCGACAAAAAAACAAAACAAAACTTAGGCCTGTCCAAAATAATTCAAAAGAAAAAAACTTAGGTTATAACTATATCATTTAGAGACTTGTGTCATTCCTATATCACTTAAAGTTTATTCCTATACTATTTTAAAGTAGTTACGATATTCCTAGACTATTTTAAAGACTTAATATGCCATTTTAAAGTCTATAGCCTTTACAGGCTGATATCATTCCTATATCGTTTAATAAACTTAATTTATTCCAATATCATTTTAAAGACTTATCTCATGCCTATATTAAAGAAAAGACGCATGTTATTCCTATATCATTTTAGACATATGTTATTCCCATATAATTTTAAAGACTTATTTCATTCCCTTATCATTGACAGACATCTTATTCCTATATCATTTAAAACGCTCAGGTTATTCCAACTTCATTTTAGAGACTTTGGTTTTTCTTACGTCATCTTCAAACCTTCCTATATCATATAAAAAGACTTAGGTTATTGCGATATCATTTTAAAAACTTAAGCTGTTTCTATATTTTTTACACGCTTACGTTATCCTTATATCCATTAAAAAACTTGGAGTATTTTGAAGTCAGTTAAAATCTAATGTCATTCCTATATCATTTAATAAAAAACGTAGTTTATTCCAATATCATTTTAAAGAATTTTATCAATCCTATTTCATTTTAAAGATTTTAGCTATTCCTATAACATTCTAATGACATACTTCATTTCAATATCAATTTTAATATATTCCTATATTATTTTAAAGGTCGAGATTATTCCTATATCATTTTAAAGACTTATTTCATTCTTTTATTATTTACAAACTTGTCATTCCTCTATACTTTAAAAATTTAGGTTATTCCAATTTCATTTTAGAGACTTTTTTTATTCGTATTTCATAATTAAATCTATGTTATTCCTATAACATTTAAAAGACTTGGATTGTTGGAACATCATTTAAAACAATTAAGTTATTCCTGCATCATTTACAGTCTTACGGTATGCCTATATCATGTATAGACTTAGGTTATTCCGATATCAATTTATATTTATATGTAACTCATTTAAAAAGATTTCATAAAGTAATATGAGATTGATGTGCGGCCAAAGTTGGGACCACAGAAGTAAAACACGGAACACGGATTAGATGTAAGAAAGATATATTAACAACAGGTTACAGAGATAGTGTAAGCGGAGCTTACTATATGTTAGTGTACAATACTGGTAGTCGTACGAGACTCTCACTGTCTCTCTGTGTCACTCTCTGTCACTCTCTAGAGTGCTATGTCGCCTACTTAATATAGGCCTAGAAGAGTCTATTGTGTAGGTAGTTTCCGGTCTCACAATAGAGATTTATAAGTTTTACAGATTTGGGTCAAGCTTTGATATGTGAGACCTGCGTCTGTGATGACGCGGAATAGAAGTTCCTAGGGCATTCAAATTCCACGCTGAAAAATGAACTCGGATAACGGTCGTTGACATCTTGTACGTATTGTGACATTCATGATATAAGCGATCATTGCTCTCCACAACTCTTTATACTTTGCAGTTCTAAGCAATATTTGTCAGCTTACTACGCCGGCCATTATATATCATGTCATCCATCTATGTTTATCGATGCTTTCTTATGGCCATCTTGCGTTTGATGTCTTGTGAGTGTCAAGTTTTCCAAGTTCCGTTTTCTCTCACGGTGGGAGGGCGATTAGAGAATTGGACAAGCAAAATATCAGTAGAACTGAGGCAATTTTTGTTATTCTAATTGGCTGTTAGATATTTTGTAATGATCGATTTATGAACGATTAAAAATGATTATGCAAATTCTTACAATTATTAGTGATAATTAGTTTGACGATTTATTATTTGGGAATGTTATGTTTTATTCCCTAGCAAAAAGACAAACATCTTAAGAAAACATATTTTGATTATTTTTTTTATAATGGTGGATATTGACTTCCACTGAGAAATTTTCGGAATATCTACTATATGTATGTCCTACTAGACATCGGTAAGTAAAATGCAGATAGACTGAGATTTATACATAAATGAAGGTTAATTATTTCGAATAGAACGATTTCAATATATATATATATATATATATATATATATATATAACAGACTGTTATTCGTGAATAATCCGCAATAAGACTAAATAAAACTTCCAACACGACAGACAAATATTATAATTTTTACATAGTTGGTCCTGACCTGAAATCTGGGATTCAGTGACATTTTCACCGCCCTAATATACTTACCTGTTCCTTTTTCTATAAATATGTTAATGGGAATTGTTCTGCTGAAGTTTTCGCTGTGGGGTTTCATTTTTTAATGTTGTTAATTTTATTCCTCACCCCACATACAGATTACACATATGGGAACTAGTCAGGATTACATAGAGTCTTGAGGTATTATGGTGGCTATAGTAAGAATGGTAAGTAAGAATGTGTTGTTTTGATATAAGAAAAGTTGTGGTATATTTAGGGCAGTAATCCTGGCTTGCTAAATTTAAGATAAAACTGACTGAAAACCAGCCTTCACCGTTCTCCACTTTTGGCCTTGTATCAAATTTTTGTATTGAATCAAAATAAATATTATTTCCTTCATGTTACCTAGACTTTTACTATGAATTTAAGCGCAGTACTCGATTGGCGGGAATGTCTCATTTTACATTTGAAATGGCTAGGTGTAAGCGTAAGTTCTACGCTGTTTCTTTTGTACTTCTCGTTTGTAGAACTCTTTTTTGACTTCTTCCAGTAAAATTTGATTTTTAAAAAGTTAAAGGAAATGTCAATAATTATCTTCTCACTTCTCAATTCCTGTTCTTTTATTGTTCTCTTTCCGTAAATTTTTTTTCTCATATTCTTTCACACTCAGTCAACCCTTTCGTCTAAGTGAAATTATTGCCTTGCTTGGGGTGGAATGTTTAAAATAAAGATTCACACAAACATGTTAAACGTTAAAATTCTATAATATAATATTTACTGATAATTTTATTATTTTCTACCGTAAAGGATATGTCATTGTTTATACATGAGAAGAATTAAGACGCTCAATTACTTTGTTGTTCACTAAAACTAATGGTTAGTTTAAAAAGACTTTATCATACAACAATTTTTTGCTTGTCTTTTTTGCTTGTCTTTGTAGTTTCCCGTCATCCTTTCTGTGTTTGTTGGATTCGATGATCTTTGCCGAAAATGTTAAAAAATAACTTATACTCACTTATTTATGATGTACTCATTTCTTACTTTGTCACGACTCGTGTCCTTTTTGGGGAATTTTAGAATTCATTCACGTCAATCTTATGAAGCCCTTCGCCGCCTCTGGTGTATATAGGAAACTGAATACAATTACTGTTTAAGCTCTTTTTTTTCTTAGCTTTGAATAAGACAGAGTAGAAATAAACACTGACTAACAAAAGATACTAGGTGACTTCATAGGAATGAACGGACAGTTGAGATTTCAAGAATTTACTGTGAAAGACACCCGACATGACAAGTAAAATAACGGAATCAACATATCTCCCTGGACAAAATAAAGACTACATTTCAACAACCCCAAAAGATTATATCCTATAAAAGCGGAAAGTTATAGAGATCAAACTTTTATGGTGTAAGTAATCGTGATTAGTATCATTGTATAATAATAGAATTTCGATTCGGATTCTCAGCGAGAATTTCTTTTACACTCTGTCTGTAAAATAACTTAACGACTAAACTTAGAAAACAAGAGAGAAGTAAAAGTTAATGAGGTATGAAAGGATATATTTTATTCTCAAATCATACACAAATGAAATCTTGTAATTCTCAAGAGACGCGACACCACTGTGAACAGAAATATGTAATCTCGTAATGAAAATCCGAATAAAATTTTGATATGACGGCTGTTACTTGTCTCCTAATGAATCTATTTAAATTTTGGCGGTAACTACATTTTAATATCGGAAAAAAATTTTGAAATTATCCCAGGCCAAAGATGTTTTTGACATCTCTACCCTACGACTGAGTTGATATTCCTTTGCGAAATCATATGGATCTAAGAGAATCCACGCTTATCCTTTGCTGCTTCCATCTATTTAGTTTTGAACAATTTTCAAAAATGTACATGAGTCAAATCAAAGTTCTTCCAAAAATAGCAAATGAAAGTGATATGTGTATATTACTGTGTAAAGTTTCCTCGAATTAAAATAATGACAGAAAAGAACCAAGCTTACGTATCACATTAAATTTACTATGATATATTGCATAAATTTTTCAACATATACTATTTTTATGTTCTCTATCTCATGGTTTCAATATATTTTATCCTATGCAGTGGAGTAATGGATAGCGGCTCGGATTGAGGAATCGAAGTGCCAATTTCGAATTCCAGTCGAATCCATCATATTCACTTACGTGCTAATACTCTAGGGAGAGGTATTAACCTCTTCTTCTCCCACCATCTATTGGCGCATATATATATATATATATATATATATATATATATGTATATTCAAGCATGTATTGTTGAGTAATTTAGACATATTATGTTTATTTATTTTTATTTTAAACTTCTCATATTTAGTTATCTTTTTTCTTTCATGTTGTAATCTTTTTCTTCACGTTGTAACTAATTGAGGAAGTAACTAATCTATTTAATACCACTAAGCCCTTCAATCTCTCTAAGATATGTAGATTATATTCCCATATTAGGCAAAAACACAGATGAACTAAAATAAAATTAAAAAATACTCCCTTAAGATCACATAAGAATTTAACAATAACAATAATATTCCTTTTCTTGATGTATTATAAAATAATATTATATAAATATAATATTATATAAAATAATATTGTATAAATATAATATTATATAAATATAATATTATATAAAATAATATTATATAAATATAATATTATATAAATATAATAATATATAAAAATAATACATTTACTACATCCCCATATAAAAAGCAACTAGCAAAAAAAGTGCTCTCTTAACTGTAAAAGTGAATGTTCTATTAGAAAATAGCGATTATACAAAATTTTATAAACTGTGCAAAAGTGAACTCTTTCATGAAAAAGATTATCTACACTGAATTAAAATAGCATTAAAAAAACCTCTCATTAATAATGACATTTCTAATCACATTTTTGATGAACAAATTAGACAAGTTATTAAGAAATAGCATGAATAAAAATAACATAATTTTTCCTGAAATAACCTTAAAGATAATTTACCGCAATTAAATACACTCTACCTATATACCAGATGAAAAAAAAATATTAAAGAATTCATAAATGCTAATATATCTCCAACTATTTACACTAAACAATAAAACAAATTATAAACCATAGAAAATTTAATACAAGCAACTTAAAAATACGTAATAACTTTTCTCCGTGAACAAGATTTCTTTTTGTTTAAAAAAAAAACAAAACAAAAACATTGTATATCGATTTAAGAGTCATTTGGGAAATTTTATATCTAAAAAAAAGAGTAAATATATATATGTTGATTACACAACAACAATTGTATCGAGGAGATTTACACTACATATGTCCGATTCCAGCACGATTGCACAGCATTTAAAGGGACATTCTTGTCCCCAGTCACGATTTAGAGAAATATTAGTCGACAAGCCAAGTATACTCCACCACGAAACAAAGATTTCAAATTCAGGAAGCCCCCTTTATAAAAATCCAACCAACACTAAATACAATTAATTATGATTATAAGAGTTTTAAAACAGCAAGTATTTAAAATATCTAAATTGTAATTTTTGGGAAAAAATTGGAATTATAACAGAATGGCTTAAAACACGTAAATTATAATTTTTCAAAAGTTACCTCCCTTACATAGCGATATTTTTCGAATTAAGAGAGGGTGTTCATGCGCATCCATATCTGTCAATCGCATTAATTTATTGCGTTTGTAATTCACCACAGATGATGATATTGGATGAGATTTAAAGTACTTGAAAAAATAAGAAGAATGAGAAAAGCTACAACGTCTTCCTCTATCAGTTTAATTACTACATTCAGAAAAAGATACATGAATATGAGATGTTAAGTATAAAGATAGACATAATATATCTAAATTATTCGACCATATATGTTTGGATGAAGATATGCTGCCTAAACGTGTATATATATATATATATATATATATATATATATATATATATATATATATATATATATATATATATATATATATATATATATATATATATATATATATGTGTGTGTGTGTGCGATTTTTTCAGGGGTAAATTACAAAGACGTACTTAAAATCTGCATTTAAAAAGACGCGCCAACGCGCTCTGTCATAGTTATTTCAAATTCCTAAATGTATCCGTTTTAGTCATGGAATTATTTGAAAAACCAGCGTTTTAATGTAAAGGAGCTGATGCGAAATTCGAAGAAACGTGAAATTAAATGATATATGCACTTTAATATGTTGCTATATTCGTAATTAATTTTGTGAAATGTTGACTGTTTGATTTTGGTACAGAGAGCCTCCAGAATTTCCAGTTTTCTTTAGTATTTTTGCTGGAGTATATTGGTGTTGTCAACAAGTATTTACCCATGAAGATGATCATAGAAAAGATTGAAAGTGTTTGGGTTAAAAATAAAAACTCCGGAGCCATGCTTCATGTATTCCTTCTTAACCTGAAGAAAATTAATAAGCAAATTCTAATAAATTTTCTGGATGATTTAAACCACTTTATAACTTTGGTGTGAAGAGACAGTTGTCTGGCAGAAATAAATTATTACTGAACATATTAATGATGTATTAAGCTTTTCATTGATATATATATATATATATATATATATATATATATATATATATATATATATATATATATATATATATATATATGAAAAATATATACGGAAAAACAAAACAAAATCCTTATATACGATTATGCTGTTTTAATGTTAATATGTCAACGTCTGACGTTTCGGTCTAATAAACCATCTTCAGGGCATATTCATAAATATAACATTATCAAGACATGTATTAGAACAAGACTTATCCAAACAAATAACTGAAAGTTTTATAATATCAGCGCTTCGCTTAAAACATGGTCACGTTGTCGTCACGTGGGCGACGCTGTAAAAACGTATTCCTACAATTTTGAGTATTTTGAATGAAAACGAAAAGAATTCTATTTTAACTAAAATTTATATGTACGCTTGTCGAGCATTAATCTCGCTAGAAAAGGGGAAATATTAAAGAAACCAGGTCTAGTATTCACCGTGCGTGAGATGGATATTATGCCCGCTTCATAAATCCGCCTAAGATTTTTATTATGAAAATATTTTAAAATCTTCACGGAATCAAAATCGAAATTATGATCTGCTTTAGTTGTGTGTACATCTATAGCATTGTTTAAATTTCCGAGGCGAATATCTCGTTTATGTTCGAAAACACGAGATTTTACCGACCTACATGTTTCACCCACATATTTTAAGTGACAGTCTTTGCATGAGATATGGTAGATGCAAGCATCGGATGTAATATGTTGTCTGCTGGTGCTATTTAATAAACTACGGATAGTTCTAGTAGGTAATATTGTAGTTTTCATTTTTAACGCACATACATTCTTAGAGATACGTTCGGTCAAATGGTTATTTGGTAGAAAGATGCGACCAAAAGAATTATTATCAGGGGCAGCTGAAAGTGTACCTTCCACTGATGTATTTGTAGTGGCCTTCAAGGTGTCATTTTGCGCTGATGAGTGAATTTTCAACGCTTTATTTTTAGCTCTCAGTAATAATTGTCTCGGATACGACAGATTTGAAAAGGTATCCTCAATATATCTGAATTCATCATCTAAATATTTGGCTGAACAGATGCGAAAAGCCCTTAAGTAGAAACCAATAACAATACCCCTCTTAGTGTTAGTATCATGGTGAGAGTAAAAGTGTAAATAATCATTTTTACATGTGGGTTTACGATATACTTTAAATTCTATTTCATTTTTATTTTTATTTTTAATAAGTAGTATGTCTAAAAAAGTTAAAGAATTATTAGATTCAAGTTCATAGGTAAATTCTATAGTAGGTTCTATTTTATTTAATCTATCAGTAATCTCGTTTAAATCATGTTTATGTGGGTAGATAAATAAAATGTCATCGATGTATCGGAAGTAATGTGTATCACGTGGAATGACATGTTTAATAGGTCCAGATTCAAGAAATTCTAGAAATATGCATGCTAGAAATCCAGAGAGAGGAGTCCCCATTGGTAAACCAAACTTTTGCTTATAATAAATATTATTATACTGGAAGAAACAATGTGAAGTGCATAGGATGCATAACTTGATGCATTTCGAAATAGTGATAGGTAGCTTAAAATCAATTTTCTTAAGATGGTTCTCTAATCGTTTAATACATTTATCAACAGGTATATTGGTAAATAAAGATTTAATGTCTAAGCTAGCTAGTGATTTGTTATCTATATCAATATTTCTCAACTTGTTTAAAAGAGAGCCTGAATTCTTTATATGTGCGTTACTTATGGTGCCCAGGATTGGAGTTAGAAATTTAGTTAAATACCTAGCGATATTATGAGGAGCTGAGCTTATACCTGAGATGATGGGCCTTAATGGAATGTTAGGCTTATGGGTTTTGGGGAGACCATAATTTGTACTTTTTGTACTAATAAATATCAGTCTTGTTCTAATGTGCATCGTCTTTGTCATGTTGTATTGATAATGTTATATTTATGAATATGTCCTGAAGATGGTTTATTAGACCGAAACGTCAGACGTTGACATATTAACATTAAAACAGCATAATCGTATATAAAGATTTTTGTTTTGTTTTTTCCGTATATATTTTTCTTCATACTGTCGGATCTATATCCATATATTTGCTTACATATATATATTTATATATATAATTATTTATTTAATAATATGATTCCAACACGCTACATAAGAGTACTCATGTTTCAAAACAAGAGCCGAAAACTTCAATATAATTATTTGAATTAAATTGAATTAAAGTAAGCTCTGTTCCATCTTCAAGCGAAAATTTTTTGGGATAACTTGTATCTGAAATTTACGTGTTTTAATAGCATATTCATTATTGAAATCAAAATTTCTATGGTAACGGCTAAAGCAATTGTTTAAATAAAAAGGGTGTAAGTATATATAATAATATAATATCAATAATATAATAATAAGTATCAATATAAAGTTACATTCACAGATGTCAAGTCAGGGTAAGGTTGGGGTGTCTAAATTTAAAACGGAAGATGATTTCGCCTAGTCTGGTTTACATGTCTATGGAGATTTATTTATTTTTTTATTTTATTTTTTTCTGAAAGGGTTTTGTGTATATAAAAACTGTCGTAACATTTGTTTTTTGACGACTTCATAAAGGGTTATCTTTTTTTGTAGGGCATTTAAACTATTTATTAGGACTATGAATTTTTAAAATTATTTTATTGTTTGTTTGTTTTTATGCTAATTATCCAATGCAAAAATTTGATGATGTCTGCAAAAAAACCGTTAACTCATGTCTATTGTTTAATAGATTTTTATTATTTAGAAACTTAATAATGTATAGTTTTTCATGTAGGCATAAAGGGCATGGGTCATCCTAAGTTTACAAGTTCTAGTTTTGTTTATAATTTTCCATTTTACTTTTGGTATTTTATTCATTTCCTTCAAATGCCAAAAATATTTAGATAGAGATTTCTTTTATTTATATTGTTGAAAGATCACTTATGCTGCCTCAATTTGCCTTTAAATTCATTCTTCGTAGACCCAATGTATATCATATTAGTATTAGGACTCTCAATGGATGAGATAGTACATTGGTATACCACAGATTTAACGCAGCATTTATTTTCCAATGGGCAGTCTTCTGGGTTTCTACAATCACATAAATTTTCGCCGTTTTTGTCTAATTTAAGTGTAGGGTTTTTATTAATTCTATTCAGGCATGGAGGTTTGTTCAGGATTTTATTATTGTGTTTTTTTATTATACTTTGTAGATTTTCAGTGCAGCTGTAACTCAATTTTAGGGTGTTATGATGTTTATGTATGCCTATTTTTGTATACGTCGGCTTGAGAATACTTTTTCTCTTAACGAATATCACTATCATATCTCTTGTGAGCTAGAATTTTTGATCAGCTACTTTAAAGGCATTATCTGCGTAATGAATTTTAGAAACTGCTTCAATTTCATCGCTGTGTCAAAATGTTCTAAGTAACTGCGGACCTGATTGTTGCCTCGTAATGACACGGTGTAAATATGATAACGAACAGATTTAAAAAAAATGTCCAATGCATAATTTAATTGAACTTTTTTAAGGCAATCAATACCTCTAATTGGAACTGATAAATTATTACATCATTACAAGACAAGATAAAAATTTGAAAAAATAATTTGTTAAATTACAGATTTATTTGGCATTTTTGAAAATTACCAACCAGTTCAAATTACTCAACTGCTCTTAGGTTATGCAAATGCAAGAAACATGTCAAGTAATATACGATTAAATCCACAACTTACTCAGGGAGATTATTGTATTTAATAAAAATATATTATACAAAAGTCTGTTTGCAAGTATATTTCCACAAAAGCCGATTCATATTAAACTACAAAATTCGTAAGTTGTTGTCATAAAATGTCCTATGATGAGCGTCCATTTTTTTTCGATTTCCACGAATCAACTGCAAAGGAAAGAATACTCTAATCTTTAGAGAATAATAATATTATTATCTCTCTTTATACATTATTTTAAATATTCTTTTCTGTCTGTATCTCTAAGATGATGTATTATGATTACTTATATTATTTACATTATAAGGACTGTTATCCTCATCTTCCTTCCCATATTCACAACGTTCGAAATTCCAATCACCTGAAGAAGACCGGAGCGTACAATGGCCGAAACTTTGTGAATATGACATTGAAGATGGGGATAACTGTCCATACAATGTAAATAATGTAAGTAACTTTTTTTCGAAGTTCATGTGTCAGCTTTATCAATTTTAAATATATATATTTAAAAGAAACTCTTATCCATTGACTTATTTTCATTGGTGTTTTAATAGTGTTTTCATTTCTGTTTGATCAAAAGGTTTAGCAATTTTGAGCTCTCAAAGACTTCAACAGTCCACCCTAGTTTTTAGCCTTCTAAAGATTTTTAACGTGAAATTATTTTAAACGTAACATATTTAGTCAATTTTCATGAAGAGATTGTTCTCACTTCGATGTCGGAGTTCATTCACTATTGAGGCTCAGCATAAGAATTCGGTGAGCCGAGTTCAAGTTACATTCTAGTTCGTTATATTCACATACGCCCAAATACACTTGGGAGATATATGAAGCCATCTGCACTCAGATATGGGTTCAATAATCGGACTCATATCTGGAGAAATTGTAGAGATACTTAAACATTTGTGAATGCAATTTTCAACCGCTAAAGAGAATTGGTCTTACAAACCAAAACTCACAAAATGTTTTGATAAGGAATCAATCAATCGCCACATTTTTTGATAACTAGACTTACCAAGGTTTTCCATGAATTTGGCTATTATTCAGTCAGGCCATAAACTTGTAGAATTTTGATGTCTTATGCATCTGTATTTCACATAATGATCACGCAAACACCAAACGTTTTATCGATAGGAAATCATCAAATAATATTATAGATGTTTAATTGATTAAGTGTGTTAGCATTCTTTAAATTATATTAAAATGTAACAATTTTTCAATAGGATTTACTTGAAATTTAATCCTCTGGTTTTATACATAATTATTCTAATTTTATTCGAAACTCACTGGCCGCTAAATAAAATACGACATTATTCAACACATTAAGGGCGATTATGCTTTAAAATCAACACGTCAATATATATTTCTATGATAAATATATCATGCGAGTTTCAACTTAAATTTACAATTGTTCACAAAAGTAATGATTTGTTTTAAGATCACCATGTTGTATTTTGCAAATAAACAACACAAAAATGATATCATTTAATCACCATAGAAAACTTTTTCTACTTACCAACATCAGCATTGCTGACGCTAGACTCCTCGAGAATAACACACTGCGTCTTCTTGGCCTCACGTTTTCAACTGACTTTAAGTTGAGCGATGATATCGAATCAATAACTGCATTTACTGCAAAGAAAGTTGGATCATTGTGCTGTAACAATTTCTCTCGTCAGAGTCCATCTTGCACATTTTCAAATATACCATTCATGTGTGCATTGAATATTCCTGCCATATCTAGTCTGGTGTTCCTGCTATTCATCTCGAGGTACTAGACAAAATCCAAGGAGGATCTGCAATATAATCTATCCTGACTTGGCATCTCAACTTCAGTCACTTTCTAACCGACATGACGTGATTCTCTCTGTCTCTTCTACAAATAGTTTCATGGCAATTGCTTTGACGAGCATTTTCCCTGGTGCCCCGAATACATGAATTTAAGTGCGCTACTAGATTGGCATCTAGGTCCCACCCGTTTACTGTTGAAATAGATAAGTTCAACCGCCACTTCTAATCCAACGATTTATTTTCTCGCACTTTATGTCTGAGGAACTCCCTTCAGTTTACTTGCTTCCCTGATAAATGCAATCTTCAAAAATTTAAATGCAACCTCAATCGCCATCATCTGTCTTCTTGAGTTGCATTCATTATTTATCGTCTTCTCAGTCCATCCTATACTGAGTCTTTTCTTTCACTTTCACTTTCTGAAGACATAAACTTCAATATAAAACGAAAATACTTTCTGAGGAAATAAACTTCAATATAAAACGTAAATACTTTCTGAAGAAATAAACTTCAATATAAAACGTATATACTTTCTGAAGACATAAACTTCAATATAAAACGAAAATACTTTCTGAAGAAATAAACTTCACAAGAGAACGTAAATACTTTCTGAAGAAATAAACTTCAATATAAAACGTAAATACTTTCTGAAGACATAAACTTCAATATAAAGCATAAATAATTTCTGAAGACATAAACATCTATATAAAATATAAACTTTTTTTTAATATGTTTTTGATTATGGTGCCTCTCCGTTTGTAATGGTTAGCTATCCTGTGTCGTTTCACCATTACTTGTGACAAGCTAAGTCAATCATCATTGTGTTGCCTTGTGTCAAAAGTAAGCTAAGTATAATAAAGAATATATATTTGCTTAACACTAATATTCGCTATACCTGAAGAAATTATTAATTTACATGTTAATATTTGAACCTTAGCCTTCTGTCTAATACGTGAAATTTTACTCCGTTGGTTTTGTTAACTATTCTACGTTTTCGATTTTAAAATTTATCTGCAGCATCTTTTATTGATCCCCAGATATATTTACATGAACGGTGTTTTCCATTATGATATACATATCTTTTATTGTCAGACTACAAGTTTTCTGTTCGCTCAATACCTCGAGAGACTGGAAGCCATTGCATTAATTTGCCGTCTTAGAAAACTATTTTGACAAGTTGTGCTATAGCCAGCCTTAGGGAATGTGAACGAGAATCATCTTGAATGAATATAAACTTTAGCTTAAGCATCCTGATTGTGATGTGCACCACTCAAAAATGACTTGTCCCAGAACGTATTGTACTTTTCTTCAAATCTATTGAAAAGCATTAAATTTAATGGAGCATATAAGTTCACCGTCTACAAGCGAAATACTAAAGATTACCCAATTACCTACGTGATGTCTAGTAAGTTTTGTTGGCTGATATTTTCAAGAGACAACCTCTAACTCAGCTATCCGATCCATCCATCGTAGTTATACATACGCTATATGTTAAAAGTTTAATATCAGTCACTGGATTTCGACGAATCGCATAATTTCTGAAGGTTGCTTTCCTTTTCAAAATTAATTTAGGAGCTCACCTCGAAGAAGAGGGAATTTTTATGTCTTGAAGGATTTTATTTTTAATCATTTCATCCCAAACAAGGCGGAATAGCAGTAGTAGGGAGGAGGGTTACATGGGGTGAAAGTGAGGGAAAAGTCTGAGTATAGGAAGGATTGAAGAAAGGACACATGGTGAATGGGATTCAGGAAGACAAAAGATTGACGTTCCATTTAAATTTTTGAAGATTGTATTTATCAAGGATGCAAGTAAACGGAAGGGAGTTTCACAGGCGGGAAGTGTCTAAAAATAAACTGTTGAAGTAGAAGTTGCGGTTGGATTTAGCTATTTCACCATAAACAGGTCGGACCCGGATGCCAATATAATGGAACACTTATTATTCCTTCAGTCGAGGCACCAGGGAAAAAGATTGTCAGAGCAGTTTCCATTGAAAATATTTATAGAAAAGACAGACTGAAGTCACGTCAGGACGGTGAGAAAATGACTGAAGTTGTGATGCTAAGTCAGAATCGATTACATTTCAGATACTTCTTTGGATTTTATTATATATTCATTAACAACAAAATTAAGAGGTTACTGCATTAAGTATCATTAATGTTTTCGTTCTTTTTGTGTAATCTAAGTCACTGACTAATGGTAATTTTAGGCTAGTCGACGTTAGATTTCTGAAAATTGGATTCTATGTTATAATCGGTTAAATAAATTCAGCATCCTATCTTAGTAGGTATTAATAAAAAAGAAACAATGAAGCTATGAATCTTAATAATGGTTAGATACAAATGGTGTCCCATACTTTTGACCTATATTGTACTTCTACATCAATCCATCAAATGAGTTTTCATGTACAGCTTTGAAGAACCTACCATGTGGTAGCCTAATTTCTCCCATCACTTTAGCCAATTTTCTTAAAATACTACTTGTTTGTTGTTGTTTTTTTATTTACATTCGAATCGATAACTTCTACAAATATTTTATTGCTATTCAAAACATTTTTCTTGCATTTTACATTTCCTTGGAGGTTATATTCAAGAGCAGTTACCAGTTTTATTTTGTCGTATCTATCAGACACGAGTAAATAGCCGCGTCATCAGCTTCATACTTAAAACAGTTCTGATATTTTCTGGCGCATACTGAATTCTATTATTACTAAATCAATTGTAAAAGCCTTATATGATAGACACTTGTGAAAAGACGAAGAATGTCTTAGCCGGAAGCGTAGAAAGTTAGAAGAAATGAAGACAATAATATATTAAATAATTTAAGTCAAATAATTACGTTAGGTCACTCGAGAAAAACGAATAGGGACATGTAACCTATTTCTACCGTATGGTCGAGTCATAAGAGATGAAAATAGTTCCACCACCAGATTTTCTTGTGTGGGATGTGGATAGACAGCCAACAGGATTCGACACAAAACCCATAAAAGAGCGTTTGAATGTTCTTATCATATGATGGCTGCTATCTTGCAAAATAGGCTACAATGGACGCTATAGTTATGTATGAAACTATTGTGGCGATGAGACGGTAACAGTGGGCGGAACGTTTCGTTGCGTGAAGTTAATAGTAAGGACAGAATGGTAAGCTGCTGGAACAAACAAATATGTGTCCATGATAAAGGCGTGCCTTTCATTTGGAGGACATCGACTGTGACTTCATCTGGGGACGGATGAACTCCGCCATGTCTACATATCCAAGAGACGCTATGCATGAATAAATACCTCTCTGACTAGTCAACGCAGATATGCAGTGGGAAATGGGTGTCAGCTGAACAGTAACCCTACGACCACACCCATTATAAGAATGATGACGATGGTGCAGTCAAGTAAAATAAATCTGACATGGTGATCTGATATATCATTGGCGGTTGATAACGGAATAAACTCTGATTAACGGAATGATATTTTGAAAAACATGGTTAGGATAATTTACAGAACGGATTATATTTGGTCTAATAAACATGCTTTATTTTTTCCTTCTTTCAAGTTGGTTTACTGCATTAAAGACATTAGTCACTACAACATAAACTCACTGGCCTAATATCATAAATATTTCGTTGTGTTAAATGAACAAACATCGAATATATAACACAATCAGAAATCAATCTCTTTTACACCGAAATATGATTGTTTAAACATTTCATTCAGGAGTAGATTCACAAAACAAGCTGATAAATTAGTTTTATATTGAAAAACAATTTAGCCGCAAATTTTATAATCTGTATCTGCTTGAAAAAAAAAAAAAAATAAAAAGAACAAGGCAAATATTCACAAGATTTATGTCTTCTCACTATCGATTCCAGCGCGATATTATGAAATCATCCGAAGTAAAAATATTGCTTTTAATGAGGACAAAAATCACCAGAAAAAATTGAACCCAACAATACGTAAAGCAATATAAGATGTAGATAAGGTACAAATGCAAGCAACATTCAGTATAAAAACTATCTACAAGTATCGCTTCCAAAGGTCTCATATGTTACTACATTTAATCTGAGAATTGGGTTTACATGTCACGTTAGAAAATCTGTTTTATATACTCAGTGTTGTGATTGCAAAAATACATGATAATTCCATTCGCCAGGATGTCCTGTAAAAAAAGCAGTTATTATCAATCTTTTAACTTTAAGGAAGAATTGACCTTGAATAACCTTGAATAAACTTCTTGAGTATTCTCGGCCTTGAATAATCATTCGTTTCTGTCGTAATTACTTAAGTCTAATTGGTTCTTTTATGATTTATTAATTGCTGGTCGATCGTGTGACTTGTCATTTAATGATTATTTGCAGACCTCTTTCGTCTTTCGTTCGGCCATTCTCGTATGGCTAATATAAACTATTTTGTGCATCAAGTTATCGTACTTTTCAAAGGAGAATATCCGGCATGGTGATTGAGGAAATGCGCAGATATTCTTCCTGAAGTTTTCAGTCACATCAGTTGTCAAAAGTTTTCATCGGTTGTCTCACGTCTTTCTGAAATTACCGCTTTTACACTGTATATCCTACTTGGAATCAAGAAAGGGTTGAGTTAAAATAACAAAAAATAACAGCATTCATACTCGACAACATTTACATGGGAGGAGAAAGTCTAGTATACCTCGACATGTTGGCTGCTGAAATAAATGCTATTTTTTGGCTTTTTCTGTTCAATTTTTTTTCTTAAAAACCATAATTTTTGTTTAATTTGATCATATATAAAATACCTTAAGAATCGTTTCATTTATCAGAGATTATCTCAAGAGCATGCTTCAATAGGCTTTATCATATGCCAAGACACATGAATAGAATTTGTCACAGCCGATTCCTTGGCATTTCGATTTGTTTCTATTTCTTGGTCATTCATCATGTCGTACGTAACATATTCGTTAACTGTTAATATGGCACAATCTTTGGTCTTGTAGGCCTGCAAAATTACGTTCCTACTGAACAGATATCATATTTAAATCACAAATAAATGATATTTTCATTAGGAAAAATGAAGAGAAACGCTTATTTGAGTCAACTTCATTTGACACAAAGATAGAATGATAGAGAAGAGAATGTGAGAGAAGACGTAAGCTGTATATTTTTGTAAGGATACAGTAATCATCATTTATCTCTGACCAGTATACAAATATATAATGGTGACAACAAAAAAGATATGTGGATGTCAGAAATAAATGATTGAAAGAAATGATTTCGAAAAGAATGGACATGAATGTCATTCATATATATATATATATATATATATATATATATATATATATATATATATATATGAATGACGTCCATGCTCATTCTTATGCACCCTCCTCCCCAATACTAAGTATGATAGAAAGAAATATTAAGTAAACCCTCTCTAAACTCAGCCATGTCTCTCAAACCACTTCTCATTACCCACTTTGTTGAATTACAAAACTTACACTACCCATCAAAATTTCATTTCGTTTCACCTTTTGTAAGTGCTATCTGATGTTCCGGCGTCCTTTAAAAGGGGCTCTGGTGAAATAAATTATTATAATGGAACCTTAAAGTGGTCTGTTTTTCTTTAATATATATATATATATATATATATATATATATATATATATATATATATATATAGATAGATAGATAGATAGATAATAGATAGATAGATAGAGAGAGAGAGAGAGAGAGACAGACAGACAGAGACAGATGGAGTGAGAGAGGCAGAGAGACACAGAGTGAGCAAGATAGGGAAAGAGAGCAATAACGAAAGCGAGAGAGGGAGCGATAGTCCTGTATGTAGCTGATGTCTAATGTTAAATTTCCCATGTTATGTCAATAACAATAAAAATTGTTGAACAGTCTTGAAGAGATAAAATAAGGACTCCAAAGAAAATATATTTCATTATATATATTCCAAAACAATGTGTTCTTTTCTGAATTGAAATTACTCCAACACACACACACACACACACACACACACACACACACACACACACACACACACACACCATCATAAACCCAGGGTAGCAAAATCATATCGATACAAATAATTTCTTATATATATATATATATATATATATATATATATATATATATATATATATATGTATGTGTGTATGTGTGAGCGTGTGTCTGCCTTTAATGTGTCCGTCTGTTTGTCTCTGAGCCGATAGTCAAATTTTGTTTCACCAAATATTGGTTTATCTGGAGATAACACTTTTATGTCAAGCAATTTTTTACCTTTTTTTTTTACACTTTTTCAATATTAATTTACAAAGAATTAATATAAACATGTGAGACGTTTTGTTATTAAGCACTTTAATTAAAAGAATGTCTTATCTTCTAGAAATATACTGGTCGACTATTAATTGATTAATTTGGATTAATTAACAGAATCCATATTGTTATTAAAGGAACTGAGAAATGGACATTTAATCTTACCTGTCACATTCATATATATATATATATATATATATATATATATATATATATATATATATATACACGGAGAGCGAGAGATAAACTGTTCACTGAATTACGCAAAATTAAAATGATACTGACAGCTCATTTTGAAATTACGCAAAGATCTCTTGAAATGCTTAAGAGTAAATTTATTCAACAATATCACCATTGGTTTCAACCACAGATTCTAGACGACTTCGGAATCTCCTGCATATTTCCTGGACGATGTCCTTCTTTATGTTGGTGAATTCTGCCATAGTCCTTGTCTACAGTTCATCTTTGATGTTATATGAATTTTTTTGAACCCTCGCACATAATGGTCAAAGGGTTTGAAATCTGGAGAGTTTGTTGTCGAGATGTAAGTGGTGATGTCGTCGCAGAAATTATGATACCAATAACCATGTTCTCCTGCTTCTATGGCATGATTCAGAGTCCTGTTGCTAAACATAGGGTCTTCGAGTAGCCATTCTACCCAGAGCAGCATTACCTTCTCAAAGCATTTGACGTAGGTCTCTGTGTTGACTCTGAGGCCCTCACCAACAAATTCTGGAATTCTTTTATTATGAGCACGATCACAGGGAATTTCCGAACTGCTGTATATTCGTAATCATCATTAGACTCATGCGTCTCTTTGCGAATCCTCGGCACTCTTCTCAGATTGGCGCCCTAACATTCTGTAATGTTTGTATGGGAGCTTCCAGCACGAATACCAAACAGTACAACAACGTTTCCAAATCTCAGGAGGAGTGAATTGCATCATGGTGCTTTTTTCTCACAGACGATGCCCATCTGATGCTATTACTCTGTGCAGTCGTCAAAATAAAAAAAAACAATACACGAATAAAAACATAAAATTTAAGTATCGTTTCCCAGTACACACACACGCACGCGCACACACACACACACACATGTGTGTGTGTGTGTGTGTGTGTGTGTGTGTGTGTGTGTGTGTGTTGAAGAAAGGTTAGCCACAAATGTACACGTATGACAAATTTACATGGCAACACAGCGCCATCTAGCGTAAACGTTCTTTAACCTTAACTCAAAAACGAAGGAATTGTGGACATACGTTTAGATGGACTTTTGTCCTTACTTTGGAGTGAGGAACGCGCCCCCAAAGTTTGTAAAATTATTTTTTTATAGAACATGAATTCACGTTCACCCCTTCACCAAATGACTTAGGGATAGAGTCTCCGACTGATAACTAAACAGTCGGGTTTCGATTCCGGCTTGAGGTAATCGGATATCTAGCCACAGTGATGGGCTGTGAAACAGTGAAATATTCTGCCTGTGGATGACACACACACACACACACACACACACACATATATATATATATAAATATATATATATATATTAACTAATTTAATTTCTTTGCTACACAGGAATTACCATGTTTCAAAAACAGAAGCTATAAACTTCAAATATAATTCTATAAGTTACTTAAATGAAGTTAAAAGCATTTGTTCTGTTTCATCTTCAAGTGAATTTTGGAATAAATTATTTTAAATTTACAGAGTTTTAAATACACATATAATCCATAATTTCGTGTATCCAAGAATACAGAAAATCCAAACATTTAGACAGGGGCGGTAGCGTGTTCATTTTTATTAACTGTTGTTGTATCAATTATGAGTTACTTTCGAAAAAGAGGTTAACTTTAGGGAGGGTAGGGGCGTATTTTTCGAAGAATTTTGACATCCGTTCAACGCGTACCGTCTTTTTTTTTTTTAAAAACAAAAACTTTTTCGGCATTTTTCTTTCTTTCTAAAAGGGTTGTTTGGGTTAGAATAAGTTATATTGAACTACAATTTTTAAATATTATTTTTACTCTTAATTACTAATAGACTATATTTATTTTTAAATCAAGTAAATGTAATAGAATTACTTAAATTATTTAAAAATTATTATTGCATATCAAATATAAGTATGTATATTACCAGCTCCCATCTTTTTATTTTTTTATTTTTTATTTTATTTTTAAATATTATTCAAGGAAACATTTTGACAATGTCACAAAGCTATTTCAATTCTTTGATTCAGTCAATTTTTATTTTTTATAAACTTAATGATATATAGTTTCTGGTGTATGTACAAAGGACGTGGGTCATTTAATGACCTCCATATTCTAGCTTTTCTTATTAATTTCCGTTTTACTGGATGTGTTTTATTATTTTCTTTTAATTTCGGTATTTATTTATCCTAGATTAAGTTTGACGTTGATTGAACCTTTTTTTGAACTCATGGCTTGTACACCCTATATAGATTTTTATGTTTCGGGGATTCTCAAGAGATGAGATATGGCATTTGTATACTAATGATTCCGTTCGACATTTATTTTTAGAAGAAAATTGTGAGGATTTCTACAGTTACATAATCTCTGTTTATCTTGATCTCTTTTTATTTTTATATTGTCTAAATTTCTTTGGTTTTGGTCTAAATGTTTATTCAAGATATTAGCATTATGTTCCTTAATAATTTTCTCTAAGTTTTCAATGCAGCTGTAACTTAATTTTATTGTATTTTTATTGAAAATAGTACTTAGTTTACTATCCTTAGAAATGTACTTAACGATTAATGCAAGAAAGTTGTGTCCTAATTTGTTCTTTACCAGTTGGCGGTAGGAGGTGTATGCCAAATTATTTTTCTACTTCTGTTTTTTCTATGCTTTACATTTTCGTTTTTTATATAAGTTAGTTTTGAGCTTTTTTAGCCACTATCTTTTAGAGCTTTATTATAGAAATTGATATGTTCATAGAAAATCTTCTTGTTTACTGAATTTGTACTTATTCTTTTTTCGATAGATAAAGGTATATGCTTAATTATAGATGTAGGATGATTTGATTTAGGGTGTATATATAAAGGATTGGTATTGGGTTTTTTATAAGTTAGTATACATTTTTCATTAAATATAATGTTATATCAAGGAAGTTAACATTTTTAATTTAGTGCTTACCGTAATTGTTAGGTTGAGGCTTTTAAATTCTTTATATATCTTTCTAATTTTATCGATTTTAACTTTAGTAAAGTTCTTTATAACCATAAGTCTATCGTCTCCGTATAAACCAATGTCAGTTATATTAATTTCACGGTACGCTGTAAGATTGTATAATATAATAAGACCTATAAGGTCAGAAGATCTAGCTGAGTCTAGTGATCCCATTGTGATGTCAAAGTGGTCATACGAATTTTTTATCCATTGCTCACTTTATGTATCTGTACCGATTTTTTCGCATTTATAATAATGCTCTTTCCTTCTTCAGTAATATCTTTGTATTGGGTAGCAAAGTCCTAGGCATTTATGAACAGTTCTTTAGTTAATGATTGATAATAATTTTCAATATCAAACTGCATCAGTTTATAGTTAGTTTTATCCTTCATATCAGCAAGCCAGCTTGGCACATCTTTGGCATTAATCCAAAGTTTCAGCCATATTTTTTCTTTAATTTGTTGATTAAAACTTTGTAGGATTTTTTGCCATTTTTGTCGATCTCAGGTCTTGTTGGGTTTATTATCCTTGTAGTCGGATTTGCTTCGAAACCAAATTTGCTTCGAAACCAGATATATAATATTTATGCTCTGTAAATTTACATTGAGCACTGTTTTGTAAAAATAAAAAATATCAATAAGAAAACCGGATTATATATCTTACATTTCTTTTTTTTATTATAATATATATATATATATATATATGTGTGTGTGTGTGTGTGTGTGTGTGTGTTTGTGTGTGTGTGTGTGTATTAATCGTGTTCGCTTAAAGGACACAATCCGCAGGCAAAATAAAAATAATGCAGGAAAATTAACTCAAAAATCGTCGGCGATGTATTTCAAAATTTGCGGGCTTAGAGGAACGAGCCATATTAATTCTCAAATTGACCCCATGGCGGCAGTGGCGGGCTTTTCAAATGTAAACAATGACGGGTGTACAGTATACAAAGTACAGTAGATTAGCGCGTGCGTGAGAAAATAGTTGTGAGAAATATATTATTCTTGTTATACTAATATAAATAATATATCTATATAAAGTATATATTCATTTATGCCACATATACTTGTTCATAGTATTTACATTATGATCATAACTACTGGTAGTCAACACGGATGCTTAAGCAAACGCATGTACCCATTAAAATAATGTTTATAGTAAGAAAAAATATCTAACAATAAAACGTTACCTTAAAGCCATATCACGTTTATACACAGTTTTCCCCCGATCCCCGAAGTTAAGTAAGGTCGAGTTTGGTCAGTATTTAGATGAGTGACGTCTTGGTAATACCTTATCATGTAAACTTCAATGTGCGGATGTTTTAATTGATAGCGGCTAGGAATGTGTAATTGAAAAGCAGATTTCGGATTCCACTTCTTTAGAATCACTTACACTCAAATAACATTTGAAGAGATGAATCCACATCTTCCACTTAAGTTATGGGTTAATAGTAAAACTTGTATCTGGAAAAAATCATTGTCACAGGTACAAGTACTGTTCAACTCTCCCAAGGCGCCCTGAGGTAGCATCATGAGAATCACGTAGCAATTCAAAAATGAGTTCTGGACTGAGATGTGTTATTTGAGGGCATATTCTGCTATAGGCGTCGAGAGTGAACGAATGAACAATAAAACGATCCACGAAACAATAACGAAAAAAATTCGTAGTAATATATCCATTGTTTTCTTTATTTTTCCTGTCATATTATACACATGTATTAATTTTTTTAAGTCTTGTAAAGTCCTCTATGAAGCGTAGGCTACGCTTTTACTAAGCTAGTTAATGCTGCGCTAGTTCATGTACTATGTAAGTTCTTTTTTTTTTTTTTTACGAGCGGAATTGTTAGTCTCTCTCCTAACCACTTTTCAATTCAGAGTTGTCTTTTCTTGAAATGTTTATTAAAAATATGAAGAACATTAAACACTACCATCAAGCACGACCAGATTGGATTCATAACTATCCAAGGTATAAAACGTACAGATTGGCCTTAACTAAAATTGGAACTCGGCACGCTATTCACACGTTTCGGGCGGTTAACCACTACACTATTCGCACGTACTGTTAGAAATATTTTTTATATTTATTAGCAGGGTACGCGTACAAGCTTGCAAACTTATCAAAACATATAACATAGTTTATTTTCTTATTTTCTGAATAGTCCTTTCTTCAGTCATCTTTATCGGAATCACATTGCGTGTTTACATTACGGCTACATTGTATTCATTAATTTACTAATGACAGATACTTTTTCGGAAATATTTTTAGATATATAAGCAGTCAACCTTTGCTAATACTTGTTGAAATTTAGCATTTCTCAAAACATATTTTGAATGAACGGAATATTAACGAATGTCGACATAGTTTCGCTCTCAGAAAGCATTTTTGCTTCTTTTCCATTATCTTGACTTTCTGAATGCCAAGCATGACATTATGAACAAACATAAGATAGAAAAAAATATGGTAAGAGGAAGTGTTTTGCGGAATAGTTAATTAACAATGGCTCTCCAAATAATTTTTTATAATCCTAATACGAAATGAAAACCCATACTGTTAAAGGATAGCTTCAAAAGACAATGCTTTAGGCTTTTCCACATTCTTAATTATATCGTTGCATTCATATGTGTGAAGAAGTGTAAGATTTCACATAGAAGAAGAAATACAAATCCGCGTTCAATTTTGTCAATCCTTAATGTAACCGAATGAAGAAAATTTTAATTTTTTTTAAATAGGTTAGGTTAGTTTAATTTACGACGTCTTACCAAATAAGAAGGACCACATTACTTAATGACTTCCAGAAGAATCATCAAGTAATAGCACATATAAAGGGAAGAGAAATAATGATATAATCAGTACGTTGACTCTCCATATTAACTTAAACAAAAGCTTACGAAAGGAATCACTGTCAATGCCATAACGATCAATAAATAAGAGAAAAAAAAACTATTTACCTAATAGAAAAATGTTTTACAAGCAAGATTTTATAACTTTAAAACAACAGTGACGCTAAATGAGCGGTCAGTGAATACAGAAACTGTCCTTGTATGTAAACGGGTAATTTCGCCATTACTGTTAGCAAATTCATGTTGAATAAATCGATATTGAACACAACGAAGCTCTCTATTCCTGTTTAGCAACCAGTCTAGATGATAAAATCACGTGGGTGTATGAATAGCTACGCATAAACATTTGGTATAGAAAGAACAGTAGCGACACATAACATTGTACGGCTGTGGTTCTATATTCCACAGGAAAACTATACCGTTAGTATATACCATACACTCAGTGAAAACACTAGTAATGGACAATCAGTCAGGCTTTACTAACCATTACTCTTGGCTAAGTTATTTTCTACAAACAAGATTGGAAAAAAATGAAATCCTCGGTTTGGTTTTAATGTTATTTTGCTATATATCAAACTTATTAAAGACTAGCCTAAAAGCCGACCCATTGGATGGCAATTAAGCTATCTACTACAGAGGGTTCTTGATTGGACGTTCGTCTCGTTCAGGGTTTCGTGAGTTCCTAAGTCTTTGCATATTCTCAGCATTGGAAACTCTCTTGGCTGCTGTCTGACCTCGTTTTTCATTTGCACGGTACTTTCTTGGCTCTTTTGATTACAATTTGGTCGTCTGTTGGCGGAGGTTTCCTTTTGCGAGGCATACTGCTGCGGTATGGATAGGCAACAATAAAAGAACTCAATATTGATCGATTTCAGTATTTAAGAATTGCATTAATAGTTCAGCTTACCTTTTAAAACTTCAACGATAATTCTTCTGGTGCCACTTAATTTAAAATACGATTTCATGTACGTAGGTCCTTACTTTCCAATTTACAAACAATTATTATTTTTTTATTTTATTTCATGAGTGACTTTCGCGGGATTTCGCAATTAATTTCAATTATTCCCGAATTTATTTCCAAGTTATAAAAATTGTTATTGGAGAATAATAATAATAATAATAATAATAATAATAATAATAATCGCGAAAATCACGTAAAATATCGCCGAAAACAATCGCACTAATGAAAATTGGGAATCCAGAATTTCAAGATCGCGTATCCGTATCCGGCCGGCAATGTTTTTAATTTGCTCACGGAGTCGGCCTGATTCCAAAATGGTAACATATGTTAGGCTACGACTTCTAGAGGTAAAGTTGAAAACCTGTGACTCCCTGTCAAACTGACATTCCCATTTACTTATATAGATTATAGAACGTTTCTCTTTCAAATATCAAGTCCAGTAGACGTTCTATATTACACGGCATAGTATAAATATATATTATCTTCCTTAGAATTCATTAAAACAAACCAATCTTTTCCCTCTGATTTCCATTACCTACATTACATACAATGGGACTAATGTCCTCATTTTTTTATAATGACAATATTTCAGCTGCTATACATTCCGGCCATCACCAGGTGTCTATCGATCCGGGTAACTGCAAGGTCATTTCGTCATGAACCCTTTCGTTTCTATTTCCACAAACAATTGCTAATCTCGCTCTTACTATATTAGTCAGTTATATTCCATGCGTGATACCCGCTTAGACGTTCATGTATGTTTCCATACATGATTGACGAGGCAGTTTTTCCCCGCAGCAGGTTTCTATTTCTTTCTGACCCAGTCTGTCCTGCTATTTACCCATAGCTGAGGGGATGTACGTGTAAGTGTAATGGATTCAACTGGTATTCGAACTCGGCTCTCCGATTCCTCAATCCGAGCCGCTATCCATTACTCCACCTTACTATATACGGAAGCTTTTTGCACACTATGTTAAATATTTTTCTTTAGTATAAAGTTACCTAGAAGAATACATAGTACCCTAATATCGCAAATCATTATTTCTGCTGAGAGATCCATGCGTATTCGGAAGATTCACTTATGGTCTTTTACAAGTTTAGTAAGTTAAAGTAAGTTTAACTCTTTAACAGTTTGACTGACGTGTCTTTTCAGTACATGGGTAATCAGAGCTCTCCCTATTTTTTGAATTTTTGTAGCTCTAAATGAGATTACTTGTAAGTAGGTTACTACCTGATTTCATCTGTCCCTCTTACCTTCAATATGACCAATAATTGTCACATTCGCCAAGGCCACTTTCAACATCATATATCTAAGAGGTTTCAACTGTTTCTTTCTGATAATAAGCAGAAGTGATCCTTCCGTTCGCTTTTCCCATAAAATCTCTTCATTGGCTACATATTCCATTAATGATATTTTTGTATCTTTCTGGACAACGATTTCTCTGTTTCTTCAAGTCTGATCCCTGTGAGAAGAATGTTCAGCATTCACTGTTCTATTGATATTACGTAGCGGTTTAGCGCTATTTTTTTTTTTTTAATTTTTTGCTTATAGCGGAATTTTCATGTTTCGTAGTATTTTGTTAAGATTTTCGAAATTATCTTTAACTCTTAAAATGAGTTTTCGGAATTTTCTTATGTTTCGCTCATCTCTTATAACATTTGTCAAATTCATTGTTTTAAAAAAAATGTTTCACATATGTAAGGATGACGATTATTTTTATCCCTAAATTGTAATATCAAATATTATCCTTATATTTATTGTGTCTATTAAATAATTTTAGATGGCATACTCTCCTAATAAAATTTATGACTACTAAAAGTTATTTTAATGTAACAATTATAGATTGTTCTCCTATCATTATTTACAGTCTTTGTAAGTTTTAAAAAAGTTGGGTTGCTTCTTCTGGTGATAATGAAGATATTATTTTTTTATTAGTAGCATTGTCTGTTTCTTACTCATTTGCTTATTCTAAGACATAAGGTTCACGAGCCGACATATTATTGTGCTGCTACATTTAACAAAATGAAATTGAGATAATGAAGAATTTTTAGACGTTATTTTGAATTAAATTTATTTAATAAATATACAACCAGTGAAATAATTCCCCCCCAAACATGGCGGTAACGCCACGAGAATGCAGGGAGTTAGAGAGCTTGTAAGTTAAAGAGAAGGTGCAGACTGAGAATCGGGAGTACTGAGAGAAGGACAAAAATGGATAGTTTTCAAGAAGATAGAAGATGGCGATTGACGTTGCAATTAAATTATGGAAGATTGTCTTTATCAGGTAAGAAAAAAAAAGAAAATGAGTTCCACAAGCGGGAAGTGCGAGAAAATATACTGTTGGGGTAGAAGTGGCGGTTGCATTTAACGATTTCAACAGTAAGAGAGTGGGACCTAATTGCCAAACTAGTAACACACTTAAATTTATGTAGTCGAGACACCAGGGAAAAATGCTCGTCAGAGCAAGTTGCCATGAAATTATTTGTAGAAAAGACAGAGGTAAAGTAGGTCAAGTCTGTGAGAAAGTGACAGAAGTCGATGCCTGGTATGATCTATTATATTATAGATCCTTCTTTGAATTTTGTCAAGAACTTCGAGATGTACAACGGGGGTTGTTGATCTTCCACACCACTTCAAACAAAAGGTTAAGACGGAAACAGCTATGAATACTGAAAAGCGTAGTAACAACTATTGGAATTGAAAAACCTATTTTCCTGATAAATTGTTTGAGGGAAAAAGATTTTCTAATTTCAACCTAAAGTAGTACTGATTGCTCGTTCAATGAATGCCACATATGTTCTCATAAGGAATTGGCTAATATTATCATTAGCCAAACTTTGATACGACTAGAACAGATACGACAACAGTATTCAATGCACAAATGAACGGTAGATTTATAAATGTACAAGATGCATTCTGATGAGAGAAATTTTCTGGCACAACTCAGGGAATCGACTCTCCTTGTAGTTGACGAAGCAAATGATTCGATATACACGTTCCACTTCATGTCAGTTGAAAACATGAAGCCATTAAGGTGTAGCGTATTTCTCTCCTAGAGTTTAGCATCGGTCATACTGATGGCAGGCAGAAAAGTCCTGAGAGCCATTCTCTGTAGATGGTTGTTATAAGAAATTTAAATCGGAGATAAATGCAGATATTGACAATATATATGATAGATAACAGTAGACTGTAGATTTTGAGAGTTTAATATTGTCGAATTTGGGGAAGCATAATTTAAGGAGTCTCTTCCATAAATTAGTGGTTCACGAGAAGAAGCAGTTTGAATGAAATTTCCTTCTTACCGATGAAATACAAATTGATTCGAACTTGTACATGTGACATGGTGAGTCCTTGCTATGAATGTCTGAACTGGTATAAGTAAGGAATATGTTTCGTTTTAATATGTGTCGTAGAAATATCGATAGAGCAGCGAAAATCTTGCATTGTTTCGTCTGTGGGAAACTGTCTTTAGGATGGAAAATAATTTGCCACTTACAAGACTCAAAGTCCATCGATAATATTAGCCAATTCCTCATGAGAACATATGTGTCATTCATTGACCATGCAGCCAGTACGAATATCGGTCAAAATTACAAAATCTTTCCCCTCAAAAAATTTATCAGGAAAACAGGTTCCTTAATTCAACTAGCTGTTACTACGCTTTTCAGTATTGATAGGTGTAACCTTTTGTTTGAAGTACTGTGCAAGATCAACAGCTTTACAGTGCTATTAATTTTAATTCTTGTCGCTTTTGAAATTTCTCAACTGATGCGTTTTGATTATTTGGTACAGTTTGAGATTCTTTAGCAATAGAGCATAATTTTCGAATATAATTTCGCCAATATCCACAGGCTTTATTAACCGTAAAATGAGTCTTTTTATTGTTCTCATCTTGATAATAATATCGATTTTCTTTTAGGATTGCTTTGAATTTTTTATAATATTGTTCTGTCTCGTATTGATGATGGGTTTCTCTTTCAGTTACATATGCTATCCAATGTAGTTGTTACTGCTGTTGACGGCTCACAACCGATGCGATTTTTGCTATCAGTTAGTTCTTTATTTTTACAGCCAGTTCTAGCTCGTTTTATCATGGCGAATATAATACAACAGGATGTAGTCGAGAATTACAAAAATCCTATCACCTCTATTATTTGATCACTTCGTGCTGCTGGTTTCAATCCGCTGGAATGTTTTAACATTAGAGGTAGATCAACCACACACCCCACTGGGTAAATAATTCTTTAAAGGCTACCATCGTCGACGAGAAACAAAACCACCTCATTATAATAATATGAGCCGTTTCCTTATAACGAATATTTGGCAATTATTGACCGAGCTGTTATTACTACTGTCGGTTGTAATTTATATTTATTTTTAAATAATTTTTCAGGAAAATAATTTCTCACGTCCACGAGTTCCAATTCCAGTCGGGTTCGTTATATTAACTTACGTGCAAGTACATTCGGGGAATTATGAATCCACTTTTAATTATAAATAATTGTATTAGTAAATTATTATTTTGTTGCTTGCGAGTCAATTTTGACTTTCAAAAATGTAAACTCAATGTCAATCTTTAACTTCCGTTTTCTTAATTCCTATTTTTATTGTATTTTTTCCTTAATAATATTTCTTTTTCTCATTTTCTCTTTTTTTTTTCTTCCCATATCCGCTCACACTTAGTAATTACATTGAGTTTTGTGATTTTATGGATAAACTTTGGATGAAATGATTTAAAAATCTCCAAATAAATCTTACTGTCTAAAAATTCTTTCTTGCTTTAAATAACTTGTAAAAGTTTGATAAACCGTAAAGCAACAAATCAGTCAATCCAACAATTTTTACGTCCAGTAACTGTTATCCCTCTTTCCTGTATCGATGAGTTTTTCCTTCCTTATTTTTTGTTTGAAGTAGTTGGCAACATCTTGATCATGTCGTTATTTTCTCTTCGATTTACATGTGATATTTTAAAGAATTCATTTTTTTCGGTTTTTGTTTAATATTTAAAAGTGTATAGGAATCATATCTTTTTTTTATATAGAAAACTGAAATAGTATCATTATTAATTTTGATGGAGAAGTATCCTTATTCGTTGCTTTTTATCCCAACATTCCAGTCTTCAGGTGAGGAGAGTGATATCGGAATTGGTCGGTAGGCACATTGCGACATAAAATACAAAAGAAAAATAAGCAATAAAATTATGAAGCCTGTCAGGGCTGATAACTAATGTTCTTATCATCTGTTTTCGTTTTTATTTCATTGCCTCTTTAGTCAGTATCAATAGATATCAACTTTCACAACAGATGTGCTTATGTCATTAGATGCACGTGAGTTGTCCTCATCAAAACTTTACTGATATAATTAAATATACGAACATGCATTTCGTTTCTATTATATAATATGTAAATTTCGAAAGTTACATATTTTACCTTCTGTACCCCGAAATAAGACATATAAGTAAAATAATAATGAAAAGCAGAGATTGACTGAAAAGTAAAATGAAAAAAAACATATAATGATCGGATTTCTATATTTGCGTGAGATATATATATATATATATATATATATATATATATATATATATATATATATATATATATATATATATATAAATTATACAAAATAAAAAAAATCCAAAATTATCTCCTGTGGATATAGTCTATTTCAGCCTAGCCTGCTATATGCCAGTCTTATTTATAAGCCCTAGCCTGTCTCAAAATGAGGTTTTTGAATTTAGTTTAGATAATAGTCGGTGAATATG
>CAHIKZ030004979.1:2602500-2625000 GCA_903632075.3 Acanthosepion pharaonis | reverse complement strand
GAGTAAAATGAGGTCTGACATGAAAGTGCATACGAAGGATATGAGAGTTATAATAAAAATTTAACGGAGAAAAATCACCTTGACAATTATCGATGCCTGCGGAACGTTTACAGAAATAGAAGAGAGAATTTGAACATGGATTAGTTTTAATAATTTCACCCCAAGAAAAGGAATACAGCCTTTAAAATGCAAGGGCTTATTGGGAGTCGATGAGTGGGCAATGAAAGAACAGGTTTCAAGGAAACAGAAGATGACGATTGGCATAGTTTAAACTTATGATCATCGTAGTTGACAGGAAATCAGGAAGACAGAAGAAAATTTAACAAGCGAGGAATGTGGCAGAAAAAAAAAACAATTAGGATATAACATGGTTGCAATTAGTATTTAACTGAGCTGCCAATCTAATACCGCATTCAAATTCCTGAACTCGAGATAGTAAAGAGAAAGGCTTATTGGAAAAATTACCGTAAAAATATTTA
This sequence comes from Acanthosepion pharaonis, assembly GCA_903632075.3. Lineage (NCBI taxonomy): Eukaryota > Metazoa > Mollusca > Cephalopoda > Sepiida > Sepiidae > Acanthosepion > Acanthosepion pharaonis. The sequence continues at coordinate 2,624,521 of CAHIKZ030004979.1, read as the reverse complement.
TACAAGATGCAAAGTATAGCTACGTGACGTCGGTGGAAAAGGAACTGAAGCCGAGATGACAGGTCAAGACCGATAACTTTGCCGATCCTTCTTTGGGTTACGTTAAGGATCTCTAGATACATAGCAGTAGCACTAGATTAGATATGATAACTATATTTGATAACTGGACGAACAGTAGACCTATAAACGTGCAAGATAGTTTTGGGAGTTTGTCGATGAGGAAAACATTACAACAGTGGTTACAACTACGTCTGTAAAAATCTATGTTTACAGGCAGACATGTTGGGTCTTGTACTTGCGCAAGCAAATGGAGGTGACAATATTATAAAAAAGATGTTAGCAACGAAAACATAGTGTAACAGCATTAGGGTTCTCCCTGAATCCGTTTCTTTCGAAAACAATCAAACGAGGTTTTACTTTCACGGCGTTGTATATCTATTACACAAAAAATATTCATTTAGGTTGCAAATATCTTACAAACTTTAAGAGAGGCTAATCAATGTTATTCTTAAAAAAACGCGAAATTTAAAAAAAAAAAACGAGGTTAATAATAGGACTTCTTTTTAAAGTTGATTCCATTTTCGAGTGGATATACTTTTCTCTGTGATTATAATGTTGTTTTGGTTTAAGCATTTCTCTGTATCCTTTCATTTTTTTTCGGCTTTTCTTTTTCGTATTTATTTCCGTTTTAGCAATGTTCAATATTTAATGTTCAGGAATTCTGTTAGACGCCTGTTTCTGACACATAGATCGATAAATATTCCCAAAATATTCAATCTTTCTTTGCATAACAAAAGGAATTTAAAATTTGGTTCTGGATGTGTATTCCCTCTTGGATCCGAATTTCTGTTCTTTGTGAAAGCGTTGGTTTGTTCTTTCTGCTGAAAAAAAATGGGAAGAAATGATAAACTTGGAACGGAAACGGAATAAGACAAATCCAAATTGCAAAGAAGAAAGTTACATGTCATTGCGTTCATCTGACAGCAAATATCCACAATTTAACAAATATGAACCTAATACAGTTCCATCTAGAAGTTTCGCAAATTATGCCGTGTTATTATTTACCACACATGGTGTTTCACATTGTAAAAAATGGAAAGTTCAGTTGAGAGCGATTATACTACGGCGTGGTCTGAAAGTCTTGTCATCCCATTCCAAAAATTAATGAGAACAATAAAAAACAAATAATACAGTAATACAAAGCACATGTACTGGATTCAGTTTATTCACTTTTATTGACGCTGCCACACTGTAGTAGCACGTGTCAGCCATCTGACTCTATATATATATATATATATATATATATATATATATATATATATATATATATATATATATATATATATATATATATATATATATATATATATATATATATATATATATATATATATATATACATATATATATATATACATATATATATATATATATATATATATATATATATATATACATATATATATACATATATATATATACATATATATATATATATATATATATATACATATATATATATATATATATATATATATATATATATATATATATACATACATATATATATATATATATATATATATATATATATATACATATATATATATATATATATATATGTATATATACATACATACATATATATATATATATATATATATATATATATATATATATATATATATATATATATATATACATATATAATATATACATATATTATCAAAATGACAATTGGAAAAAATCATACATTTTGCCGACGCGTTTCGTCTTCCGACATTTTCAAGGCAAAATGAAATCGAAATGTTTTTTCCTGTTATAGTTAGATTAAAATTCAAAATTAAAAAGATAGACGCTTGTGTCTAAGCTTTTTTTGGGAATTTAACTATATATATATATATATATATATATATATATATATATATATATATATATATATATATATGTGTGTGTGTGTGTGTGTGAAAAAATATATAGAAAATAGGAAAAAGAACTCGTTAGGTAAATAATGCAAAGTTCTTTAGTATTTTTGTTATTATTTTTAAAAAATAGTGCTCGATACAAAAGTAGAGCGTAAATATAATTATTTATTTAAAATATGATTCCAAAACGCGTGTTGGAATCATATTTTAAATAAATAATATATATATATATATATATATATATATATATATATATATATTTATGTTATGTAGGGGGGGGCAAGACTTCCGGACCAGCCTATACAACAGTTCTTGGTAACAAGGTCGGTTGGGTAAATATTGCTCAACCGTAAGACTCAGAAACAATGGGAAATATCTGCATTGTCACAATTAATGGATACTATATTTAATTACCAACGATTCCTGGCAACATGCACAATTTTAGGAATCTCATAAAATGTCTCTTAGAACATTAAAATGCTATTAGGGCATCCGGAAAGTAATTACGCATTTCACTGCTATGAACTACGACTCAGCCACGATAGGACAAACACTGAATACTACAACCCAACTTCTAGTTGATAATTTTGTTGCGGGCGGTATGTACGTTGGTGTGGTGTTTGAGCTAAGGAACACGTATCTCATGGTATATCTATCCCACGAAAAAAATGGCGGACTCGGTATGTGAATCCGCGAAAATAAATACAAAAAACAACTAAAACTAATATATATATATATATATATATATATATATATATATATATATATATATATATATATATATATATATATTATTGTTTTATATATATATAATTTTGAATTTGTCGGTCTGATGAATTGATCCTATTTACGATTCCAGTGGAATAAATTATCACCATGGAATATTAATGTTTAAGCCTTTTTATTATATCCTTACTCTGTCCTGGACATTGAGTTCTACCTGGATTCTACGATCTTGGAATTATTTTTTATACAAATATATATGTATGTATATGTACGTATGTATATATTTTAGATATGTGATTACATATGTATGTGTATATTTACCACTAATATTATCAATCTGTCTATATATATATATATATATATATATATATATATATATATATATATATATATATATTGTGTATTTAGGCAACATTTTTTCATTGATGCATGTTTCATTAAATAATATAGACAAGCTTTGTCTATTTAATTTATTCAAATTGCTTTCATATTGTCTGATAAGCTTAATAACATTATCATTGAAAGACGAAAGAAAACTACCATATTGATACATGTTTCTTAATCCTATCTAAGCTTTCGGCTTACATAAGCCAACATCAAAGTTGACAATAACATTACAATAAACTCAACAATACACGGGCATCGCAATAATGATAGTCTGATTTTGTTTACATGAAAGTTTTCCAAGCAACGACATTCTCGTGCATACGAGACGCCGGAAGCGAAAATCGCGCCGCGGCTCATGACATCACACATGATCACGTGAGAAGGAAAACGAGAAGTGTTAAGTATGGCAAGTGGTTGGTACAAACGTTGGCTTATATATATATATATATATATATATATATATATATATATAAAAAGTACAAATGAAATAAAAACGGCAAATAATTAGACCATACAATACTTAAAGAAAAGGGTAAGATTTAGGAACATTAAGATTACTCCTCGTTTATACATCGAAACTGCAATCCACCGAAATAAGAAAAGAAGCCAGTCCCCACCGCGGGCTATTTAAAAGATAGTTCGCGCAGCGGGTTGGTTGTTACAAACATCCAATCGGATGTGTGGAATATGTGGTCTTTCTTCCTCTTATTCTTTAAAAAGGCCAGAGTAGCTGTTAGCGTTTAATTAGAAGGGGGAATCAGGGGTTGATCTCCCCTGATTGGGTCGATTTGGTGATGGGGAGTATGATGTTGAAAGACCCGAAACTCCCTGATTAACCAAGTCAAAATCATCACTGACGACCCCCTTAGGCGCCTACTTAGAAGCGTATTTTCGAATTATATATAACAAACGATAGTCTATGTATTATCAAAACAACGGTATACATAGACAATAGTAAAGTGTTGTATGTTAGAAAACGATGAATATGAACGAAGAAACCATTTAAACTAGTGAAGGTGTTTGTGTAGATGTAAGTCTAACAAGCGTGTGTGATAGATACCAGTGTATATATGCATGTGTGTGAGAGAATTCCAAAGTTAACAGACAACCGAGGGAAGTGAACGCACCTCAGAGGCAGTGTTCTTATCTACGTGCTATCTACATCTTACTGTGTAAGAGGAAAATAGGAAAAAGACAGTGAGAGAAAATATTACAGTCTATTTATACTGTTAGAAAGCGTCTCCTGGCCGCGTTTTTTTTTTTTTTTTTTTTTGTTAAGAAAGTAACTGGGATTAATTCCACAATGTCTTCTATATTTGACTGTACTTGGTTTATAATGTATTTCAGAGTTTAATCTCATGGGGGAAAATATCTGGGGAAAAAAAACATATTCGGCATTTTTTCTTACTGTATCAATACTGAAAGTTTAATACCGATAGAGTAGCAGAACATAATTTACGTGATAAGCAAGAATTATGATTTTCCAAACCTTCATTTACAAAAATCAAGTCTTTTTTTTTCTATAGTTAAAAAGTTTTTCATTTTATTTTTTATAGTGAAAATGGATTCTAAAAGTATTTATCTGTTTTGGTTGTTTTCCCCAATAAAAGTATTTATAATTGCTCATCTTGTTCTTTTCTTGGGCCTGCTTGAAAATCTGCATCAATTAACCAAGTATGTTTATTGTTACTGTCTTTACTGTAAATTTAACTGCACACATTTGGTGGGGACATGTTTGTGTAGACATCCTCCACCTATTTTTTTTTCTTTTTAAGAGTGAAATCTATCCAGCCTGCCTTGGCAATAAGTTTTAAAAAAATGTGCCTCTTGACAAGAAAAAAAAAAAATCTCCATTCTCATTTTTATTTCATTCATTATAATGCCCAAGAGCCACTCAGCATAGAAGGTTACTAAATTAGGTTGTTGTAAGGGCATAGTGAGAGGGAGAAAGAAGTGCGTATTATGTTGGATAAATAACAGTTAACACTTGACTTGAAGTTATGATTGCAGAGATTGGCAAAGCATACTACCAGAACTGTCTTCCATATTGCAATAGTTCCAGTCAAGAAGCTGAGTGGAATTTCCTCCTTACCAATGGAATATGAAGGGAATGGATGTATTTGGCCTGGTGGAGCCACGTATTGTGGTCTACAAAAAATATCTGCCATGAAAATTGCAATAGAATAGCAACATTTCATCTGCGAGAAATGATGTTGAAGGGTTGAAAACAGCCCATCATACAAAAAGGTCGTGCAAATACTTTTCAACTCTGTCAAGTAATAACCCATGCAATATATACCGATGGAGATATGGTTTTAAATGAAAATGGTGACATAACCGAATAGACCATCTATCGAGCACAACCAACTCGAAATGAAGAAGAATTAAAAGAAACTATTGAAATACTCCAGTCATATTTTTCATCCAATTTGTGTTCTAATTAAAAATATTTACAATAAAATGTAGTTTTCGTGCCATTAAATTCTTATTGATCGACGAAATCACTTACAATAATAAATCAGTTGTCGATTTGCTTTCTTTCGAAGTCACGTTATATGAATTTTGAACGTCCGCAATTTGAAACAGAAATGTACAGCGGATATAAAACTCAATGCTTCAAGTTCAAATGTTTATCGTTATGTCAAGCGAATTGAGGAAAACTTGCAAATTGGGAACGGAACAGAATGTGCCGTGCCTTGCAGCTTTTTTCTAACCAGGAATCGCAGTTCTTCATTTTTGCATCACATTTTACAGTTGCCAAAATATGGATTTTGCATGTCAAAAAAAAAAAAAAAGTAGAAAAAATCGAAATTGGACAATAGTTAACTAAAAATGAGAAACAAGTGCTATCACAAAAAACCAAGACATGCTATGAATGCTATCGATCATGATTACAACTTTGTGCGACATGGAATGAACAATAATGAAGATATTGATTTTTAGGAAAACTTGAAAGTGTAAACGAATCATTGCTTCCCAAATATCTTGCTTTCATGAACAGAAAAGTTGTTAATCTTCCGTACGTCAATGCAAACGCACACTTTCCCCCCCCAAAAAAAATAAGATTCTTAGGGTGGTAAGTTCTTCAACATCCTCCATATTCACCGCATTTAGTACCTACAGCTTCCAACTTGTTTTGATCTCGAGAACATTTTGTTAATGGCAGAATATTTATAAACGAAAATGGGAAAATCTAAAACAGTCTTTCAGACATATTTTCTGAGAAAAAAACAGATCATGTTTTAAAAGAGCCTTCAGAACTTTGTCCTTCCGTTCAGTTGCACCCGTTGACAATGAAGTAGATTGTATTTTTGATAAAGGAAAATTAGATAGTTATTTTATTGCTTTTTATCCATTTCTGGATAACACAAGTATTAATAACGCGCACAAGTAGACCAACGTCGTACTTTTGACTCTCAAATAAACGAAAGGTACCAAATAAGTGTAAGAAGGGGATTTTAGTTTTCATAGAAAAATAATAAAAAGGTTAGATAAACTGATGATACAGAGTCAAAATCAATAAGCGTTTACTTCACGGACTTTTCGGTTGGCATTAATATGTTAAATAATAGAATATTTTATTGTAAACATCCTTTAGAGTTACTTTTATTCAATCAGTGCTACTGAATTCAAAATAAGACATTTAATAATGTACCACCGTAAATTAGTGTTCACTATATTTCTTATATCTGTCCAGACAAAAAATGATATTTGTAAAATAAATAATAACGAAAAACATTTGAATATTTTTTTATTGAATAATGATACCATTATCCGACTATGTTCAATATTCAAAAATATATTCTGGCTAATAAGAAACACTAGTAGCGGACGCTAAATATTTCGTCTCTACATAAACAGTCACTGAATTAAAAGTAATAGCAAACTGCAATTTGCAATACTGCCATCAATATTTCCTAGCCACTAAAGAATATAAAGTACGGCAGTCATATTTTTCATCCATTTTGTGTTCTAATTAAGAATATTGACAATAAAATTTGGTCTTTGTGCCATCAAATTCTTATTAATCGACGAAATCATTTACACTAATAAATCATTTGTCTATTGGTTTTCGATCGAAGTCATGTTATATGAATTTTGTACGTCTGATTGATTCGAACTTTCTCATCCCTTTCAATTTCATTTGCTTTCACTGACTTTCCACAAACCAGACTCTGAATGGCAGATTTGGACAAAAAAACATTGTAGCATTTAATTTCTTCTATTAACAGTTTTATTTCTTTCCAGATAAGCGCACATTATTCTATTATTATTACATTAATAAGTGAATATATTATTATATGAGAAGGAATATCAAAGAATAATCAATATGTTATGAATAATCAAGAGTGGCCTCTTGTTTTGTTACTCTCCTCTTTGAGAGCGAGCTATTTCTCTTTACTGGGATTACAAAAGAACACTATACGCGAATTTTGTATTCTCATTTGAATAAAGCTTTCTTAAAGCCTATACCTGCGTACTTTTGTCATTACACAATAGAAAAGAAATGCTTATCAGACGAAATTTTTCCCATCACCAATATTCATAAAATCTATCCTTAATGAATGTAACATCAGACGTTTGATTGTGATGTAATCTGGTAACTCGCATACACTTCCAACATTCGTCATATTTATCATGTAATGAAAATAAACATTTTTCTACAAACATATGCATTACGAGAATTAGAAACAGGACACATTCAGCAAACATTGATAAATACATACATAAGTATATACATATTCATTAATAAAATTGAACATGCGATGCCTACACAACCAATGAAAATAAAAGAAACATTTTAAAAATCGAAACATCTCCGCGTTATTCTCCTTATTAAGATATTTTTTTAAACACAGACTCTAAATGTTAACTATATTTCACCCAAGTAGCATTTGTGTGTACAGTTTTCAGAATTCTTTTATTAAAATAGTGCGCAACGCAGAACCTTAAAAATAACTTAACTAAATACATTGCTTAGGTAGTTTCTCAAAATTACATTTCATTTCCTTTCTGATTTGAATTGATTTTTAATCAAATTTCTAAAATTATCTTCAAAATACTGAAAACAACATAAACCATCTTGAACCTAGAATTTCTAACGTTTATCTTCATATCGGTTGCAAAAATTTAATGTTGATTTTTATTGTTTTAATATGTACCATGTCCCTTCAGGATGTTAGCAATCATGGCTCTCCACAATATCCTGCACTTTTAGCTTTTAGTTAATTTTGTCGTTTTCCATTAGCTGTTGCTGCATTTGCACGATAAAACTGAGACAAAACCCCAACAACCTACGCAGTAACAGCAAGTGGAAATATGTTGGAATACCGAATCTAATAGAAACTCTATCGGATATAAAGTTTCCAATACGGCTTAGATTTAAAATATGCCACCGGGAACAGCAAAAGAGACATGGTAGATATTATAGTAAAATATCATAAGCATACGATTCTGTATTCGTTAATGTTTTCACTCAAGGCATAATCACTGCTACTCTTGACCCCAACAACGTAAATGCATTACCATAGAAACACCTAATTGCACAAAAGAACTTAGGGAAATCTATATCACTCCCTCTGAAAAGGAGGAGGGTGATTGTAATCATAAACATTATATATATAGAGTAAAAAATAATTAACTATTCAACGATACCAACACATAAGAAAAAAATAAACGAACAGGAAATAACTACTGAAACACAACAAAATAACAAGGAAATCAGGAAACTCATTAAAAACAAAGACAAATCTGTGTATAAACTCAGAGAATATCATCCTAGAATAACCAAACGTTGCGATCTCCCTAAAATCCACAAAACAGGTAGCCACAAACTGGAGAAAGCAATAGTAAAAATTCTAATCCCTCTCCTTGGAACAATCAGTCCATTTCATATCAAGAACTCAGACAGCCTATTTGTAAAACTAAAGGAAATTGCTGTCAAGCGCATGACCAAAGTAGATATAAAATCGCTTTACAGAAAAGTAATGTTCGAAGGCCCATTGGGATAGAGAAAGACGCTTTCATAAGCTAAGTCAAGTATTATAAAACAGGACATTTCATTAGAAATCAATAAAAGAGTACTGAATTATTATCCATTATCAGTCCTAATACAAGGATCGATCGGTAATTTATCGCCAATTTATATTTTAATTGCGCGTTGTCTGTTTTTTATTTTTTTATTTTGTCGATTGCACAATATAGTCTGGTCAGTTGGGCACCGTCTAGTGAGAAAATGAATACTATGACGCAGTTCACTCCACCACAAATTTGGAAACGGCATACTGTACTGCATTCGCATCGGAAGCTCCAATTTCAGAGTATTTCGGTGTCAATTTGAGGACAGTTGTAGAAGATTCGGAAAGAGTTGGATGATATAACCAATTAACTTCATGGCGTTTGGGGCGGTCACTAGTAATGGCGACGTCATGCCTCCATTCATCTTCCCACATTGCCTCAGATTCAACACGAAGGCTTACATCGTGCCTTGAGGAGGTAGTGCTGCCCTGGGTCAAAAAGATGGCTGCTTGAAGATAATATGCCTCGCAAGAAAACTCTTCACCATGTGATACAAGCTCGAGAACATATTCATGGCTGTCAGACAATATCTGCGACTACATTACCCCTTTGATCTGGTCAACTAACTCCCCAGACATCAACACCCTTGATTATAATGTGCGGGGCGCAGATTGGCGAGAGAATAAGAAAACACTTTGTAACACGAAAGATAATCATTATTGCAGCAATCACCAACTTAATCAAGGAGACGGTCCAGAATAGTTGCAGGAGACTCCGAAGTCGTCTTGAGATGGTGGTTCAAGCCAATGGCGATTTTATTGAATAAATTTGCTCTTTAATATTTCAAGATATTTTTGTGTAATTTTGGTAAATATATCATTTAAAGTGAGATATCAGTGCTATTTTCGTATTTTTGCGTAATTTAGGCGACAATTTATCACTTCACAGATGAAAGAGGGAGTTGAAGCAATAGAAACCTGCTTCAATGAAAGCATATCGAGAATATCAGGGACCGAATATGGCGCAATGGCGAAGAAAATTGAAACAGAAATTGGAAACAAAAATAACACTTATACTTAACTTTAGAAAGAGACGATTAAATTTTTTATGACATAATGAGAAAAGATCCCTTGGAATGGAGGTAAGAGTGACAGAAGAAAACAATGCATGAACTACCTATGAAGATTGAGGGATGACTGAACAGGGTTTAAGAAAGATAAAAGAAGACAAAATTTATTAATATCTACAAAGGGCAAGAAATTATAGAGAACCATGATTGCCAACACCATGAAGTGAAACGGCATACATATAAAAAAATGTCCATGACTGAAGCGAAGAGGGATGAATATCGAAGCGACAATCTATTGTAGATATTGACAATGTAGTCATACAATGCAACATAGGCAGTCGCCATACATTGCTCTGTTAATTCCTATACCTACACTAACTTTATCTATCTAACTACACTTCTAGCTATGTTTTGTTTATGTGTTTTGGGTTGCCTGTGAGGTAAAACTTAATCTTTAGCAATATGGAAATACGCTTAGGCCTACATTTATCTGCAAATCGATAATCAGAGATTGAGAACTATAGAATGACAGAGGAAAAAGAACGGCCAAACCGTTGCAAATTTATCAAGCATCAGAATTGATGAGATTTTTGTTGGGGATGAGAATTTTTTTCTATGCCTTCAGAGATAGATAGATAGATAGATAGATAGATAGATAGATAGATAGATAGATTGCATAATGTATATTGATTACAGACTACTTGAGAGCCTTTCCTAATGTAAGACAGACTGCTAGGAAAATTTATTTATTTGGGAAAGACATTAGTATATTCCAGAATATATTCTTCACCGTTCGGATAGAAAAAATAATTATGTAAACAAAAAAAAGAAGGGGCGTAAGATAAAGATAAAACTTCTCACCAGATTTATTTAACGGAAATATTTTATGCCATGCAACAGAAAATGTGACGGCGATATCCGAAAACACATTGCAAGGATGATAGATGCCCTACAAAAGCTAAGCAAACTATTAAGAATCAGAAAAAGTTCGTAAGAAACAAAGAAGAGAATGTTGAACCGCTATGGAATATCAATTCTCTATGACAGTGAATGCTGGACAATTTCTGCACAGATGAAGAGAGGATCTGAAGCAACATAAATGAGGTTCTAAAGAAGGATATCGTTAGTATCAGGGAAAGAAACATGTGAGCAGCGGGAATATTCCAAGGAAAATGAAAACAAAAAAAGGATACCTTTTACCTAGAATCAGAAAGAGACAGTTGGAATTTGGCGACATTCAACGAGGAAGATGATTGGGAGAAGTAGTGAAGGAAAATGTGTAGAAGGAATCAACGAATAATAAATTCAAGTAGCCTATGTAAATGGACGGCAGCACATAAACGGAAATCAAAGACCAACATTGATAAGTGCTGTAAAATGAAGCATGGATCAGGGCACATAATAGAAGCATAATAGTAACTATATATTATCACTGTTATATTTTACAGCTACACAAACAAGTCTCAATTAATGGAGGATAATTGTCAAATTAGATTAAAAGGCTTACGGTCACATCACGTTGAATAACTAGCTCCAGTACGATCACCCAAGTTAAGCAACGCCGAGTCATATTATGATGGGTGACCGCTTGGGAATACAAGATCATGTAAGTTTGGATGTACAGGTAACGTAACGAATAATGTATCCTGTACGATTACCCAAGTTAAGCAATGTCGAGCCTGGTCATTACCTAGTGGGTGACCGCTTTGAATAGAGGGGTAACCGATTGGGATGCGAAGTGCTGTAAGCTTGAATGTGCGATGGTGTAATACATAATGGTTCCTTTACGACAACCTAAGTTAAACAATGTCTAACGAAGTCGGTACCTACATGGGTGACTGCTTGGAATAGCAAGGTGAGCGCTTGGGAATACAAGGTGCTGTAAGTTTGGATCAGCGGGTAATGTAACGGGTAATGTTTCTCATACTATCACCCAAGTTAAGCAATACAGAACCATGTCAGTACGTAGATAGGTGACCGCTTGAAATAGCAGTGTGGCCGCATAGGAATACAAGATTCGTAGGTTTGGATGTACCTGTTAATGTAACGGATAAGGTTTCCCGTACGATCACCCAAGTTAAGCAATGTCGAGCTTGGTCAGTACGTAGATGGGTGACACCTTGAAATAGCAGGGGGATATCAGGGTTCCTTATATTCACTTACGCTTAAATACCCTTGGAATATGTATCCACCTCTTCTTTTCGTAGCTATGGTTTAATTGATAAAACCTGCAATACTCAATCTTTATTATCTCAAAAATATCTAAATATATTTTCTGGCTTTAAATCACCTGCAAATGTGTTGATATGCCATGGAAAATGAATGAATCAATCAATCCTACTCTTTAAGCCTCTAACTTGAGTGGCTTTCTGGCTTCGTACATAAATAAAACATACAGGACAAATATTTGATAATGTTTCATATTTTAAGGATGGTCAGAGAAAGAGACAATCGAGGTTTCTGGGATATATAATGAGGACGGAAGGCTTGGAAAATTTGATACTCATGGGACAGATATAGGGTAATAGTGTTATGGAAAAGCAACATACTTGGTGATATTGAGTAAATGGATAGCGAACAGAGTTTAGGTGAAACAACAGAAAGGCAATCATTATTAAGAGCTACAGGGGACAGGAAGTTCTGGGGACGTATGATTGCCCACGGCCTGAGGGGAAACGGTACACAAAAGAAAAATAAAGTTGATACGTGTAACGAAAAACGATCATCTCGAAATCTCGCGTGAAAATTATTCCCTTACTCAAGAAATAAATACGGATATAAATGTTTTCTCCTGTTGTATTCAAAATCAGTGCCAACCTTATGTTTTAGGTGTATCGGGACATATTCATATTGGGACACATGCATATTGGGACACATGCATATCGGGACAGTTGCATATTGAGACACATGCATATCGGGGCATATGCATATTGGGACACGTGCATATCGGGACAGATGCATATTGGGACACATGCATATTGGGACATATGCATATTGGGACACGTGCATATCGGGACAGATGCATATCGGGACACATGCATATCGGTACATATGCATATTGGGATACATGCATATCGGGACAGATGCATATTGGGACACATGCACATTGGGACATATGCATATTGGTACACATGCATATCGGGACATATTCATATTGGGACACATGCATATCGGGACATATGCATATTGGGACACGTGCATATCGGGACATATGCATATTGGGACACGTGCATATCGGCACAGATGCATATTGGGACCCATGCATATCGGGACATATGCATATTGGGACATATGCATATTGGCTGCAAAAACAGTTCTTTTCAGACGTCTAAATGAGATGCAAAGGAACATTTTAGCGTAAACGAGTTAGGCATGACATTACCTATTGGTGATTGTACAGTTACCTGAATTATTTTTATTTTCTTATTAGGAATGAAAGCGAGGTAACAATACAGTCACCACCAAGTAATATCATGCCTAACTTATTTAGGCAAAAAGCGCACTTTCGTATCATTTAAAAGTATAAAATGATTTATTTTTTCACTTTTTATTTTTTTATCATCATTTTCTATTCTTTCCTTCTTATTTTTTTATTTTCTTCCTCTTTTGCTTGCTATTACTGAAATGAGTCATTAGCAATATCCCTTTATCATTTCGAAATATTCTAAACTATGATAAACATACCAGTCATCATTAGATCTTCATTGATTGGCTGACATGGGTTATCTGTTGATTATTGTAAGATTTTGCTCTTGTCAGTAATTGTTCGTTCGCTGAAATGGTGCTTAACTACCTGATCCAGGGTTTGAACTCATGATTACAGTAATACATGTCTAACCAACTCCTATATTCACTAAGTCACCATCTGAAAGTGTCGTGTGTTTTTGAAGACTTTTATATTCAATGTCAAAGTATTTTGACATTTGGTTATGATAGCGGGTTCTTACTGCTTTTCATAATTTTGTATTTCATGTCTACGATGTTGTCAATGATCATGTATTATTTCGGACTATTGTTCTCAACTTGGTTGATAAATATGTCATTACAGACACAAAGTTTCGACCAAGTACACTCTAGTTATCCTTCTTTCTTGTGTTATTTTTCTCCCCATCCTAATTCTCCATAATTCCTTCCCTTTTTTTTCTCATTTTTCTTTTTCCTTTTTCTTTTTCATTCTTTTTGTTCTATATATCGTTCTTTGCCCAAATCTCTTGCCTTCGTGATAATATGAAACGTTACTCGCAACGCGCAAATCGAATATTCAATCCACCGCGTCTCAACACAGTGAGACCCCTACCGAGCAGATTCGTGGCCGGAATGCGGAAATGTCTATATATAAAAAAAAATCTAGCTGAATAATAGGACAGATTTATCAATATATCGGTACCAAATGATTTACGTAATTTTAACAACTAGGTTTCACTTTAACAACAGGTTGATGCAGGTAAATAAAAGAAATAAATGCATGAACACAAATTGATTCCTAGCTGGGTAACATAAAATTTGAATACAACTTCAGATTTATGGAGTTTTTTTTACATTTTCCGACGGAAATTTCTTCACCTTCTTCCACATTTGTGTAGAGATCATAAAACACTGAGAATAACATAGTTCAGATTATATATATATATATATATATATATATATATATATATATATATATATATATATATATTTAAAAACCTTATTGTTAGAGGATACCCATATTTGATTAGACGTTCTTATTAAAGAAATATTTGCCCTCGAATGATCTGGCACCTAGACAACGTAAAAAAAGTAACGTCTAAAATTAAACAAATATGGTGGATTATTAATACAAAAGCTATTAATTTTTTTAAATACTGGTACACAGATACACACACAAACACCCCCCACACACAGACAAACACCCCCCCACACACCCCCATATATATATATATATATATATATATATATATATATATATATTAAGCAAACGGTCCCAAACTCAGCAATTTTTGATTATGAGTCCCTCAACTCAGAAACTAGGAAGGTTGTTTTACATGCATCTTCGGAAACGGACATTGTTCTAAATAGATGTGTATGTCCAAAAATCTATCTATCTATCTATCTATCTAAATTCGGTTCATATATATGTAAGTCAGTTTCAATACTTTCAATATGTTCATATCTATCTATCAATCTAGCTATGTCATTATGTTCATATATCTATCTATCAATCTTCTCAATATGTTCATATTCTATCAATATATATATACATAATCTATCAATATATATATATATATATATATATATAGAGAGAGAGAGAGAGAGAGAGAGAGAGGGAGAGACAGAGACAGTAACTATTAACAGCAAACAAAATGTCCTTAGCAACTGGAAGAATTTAGAAAACGCTAGTGTATTCATTTTCTCAACTGAAAGTTAGGTAAAGTAGTGTCACGTGTGGAAATATTGTTTTTGTTATGTTGACAGATTCAACCATTTTCTTTTGATTACAGTTTTTTACGTTGGATTGGTAGAGTTGTAATTCTCTTATGAAAGGTGATATTGGGAAAAAGCATTTCCCTGGACGTAGATTATTATTTAGATAATATTCAATTTGGGCACTTTTCAAGGATTTTATATATATATATATATATATATATATATATATATATATATATATATATATGTTCTTGATTAAATGAGAAATGAGGAACAAGTTAGTAACTTTTCAGAAACACGGTTAATGTAACAGTTATTTGTCACAGAAATCGAATTGTTCGTGCCGAATTCAATTCTTGTTTTTTTTTAAGTTTCCTTCACTTCCACTTGAAAAGCGTATGATCACTTTTCCTCCAGCTATGAGTGAAACATTACGGAGACTAGGCACTCTTACCTTGAGGTGGCAACAAGTATAGAAAGAAATCTTCGAAAATAAGATACGCCTGAAGAGGAATTCGCTCCGTCAGGTTATCAAACCGAAGGCTATAATACATTTTTTGCAGTCACGTCTATAACTTTTCAGGGGACTCATGACGACAAGAATCTTCGAAAAAGTAATATGTTTCGATTTTTATTTAATTTCATCATTAATTTTTGAAAATTTGGAGTTATGTTTCAGTTTTTAAATTCTATATGACTTTTTACTTATTATATGAAGAGACGTCAGGTTTTTGATAACGTGTGATTATTTTTATTTTTACTTTTTATCATTTCACCCTTAGAAAGGCCACTATTGTGTTGGTTGTTATAGGAATGAAGTGAAAGAAAAACTCAGTATAGGAATGATTGAGGAAAAGAAAAAAAGATATAAGATGGCGATTGATGTTGCTGTAATTTTTTTTAACGATTGTATTTATCAAGGAAGCAAGCAAGCTGAAGGGAATGCCAAAGGCGGGAAGTGCGTGAAAAGAAACTGCTGGAGTAGAAGTAGCGGTGATGTTTAACTATCAAAACAGTAAAACGGTGGGAACTAGATGCCAATATAGTAGCACACTTAAATTCATATCGTCGAAACAACATGAAAAAAAAAAAAACTCGTCGGAGCAGTTGCCATGAAAATATTTTTAGAAAAGACAGAGGAAAACCACATCACGTCGGTGAGAAAGTGACTGAAGTCGAGATGCCAAGTCAGGATGGATTACGTTATAGATCCTTCTTTGGATTTTGTCAGGAACGTCGAAATGAATAAAAGGAGAATCAGGCCAGATATTGTAGCATGGTACTAATAAATGAGAGATTTGCTAATGTGCAAGATTATTAAAATGTTATCGTGTTATTATGGATAAAAATTTTGTTTATTAGTCTACTTTATTTATATGATAAATATGACGAATATTTGAAGTGACTGCATAATATTAACATCATGTAGTGCATGACATACAGACAAAAATGTCCCTCAACACACTGAGCTCCTGTCCGGAAATAAATTGTCACATCTATTACATTATTATTGTAGAAGTTATATATATCATTAGTCTGTTAAATTGCCGTTGGTCAAAAGCATAAATACATATTTACTTTCTCTATCTTTTCTTTCAAACAAATAGTAATATTATGTAATATAATATCTGTAGTTTTTAAACGCATGCTTAACTTACATAGAATGATATCCGTTAAAAAATAAAGATTCTATTGATAAAATATCGAACCTCTGAAACACAGTTCTTTGCCTTAATATCTTAGCTCGACTAGCACTATAAAATATTTAAAAGTATTAAATTAGAAGCAATTTAAACAAGACTGAGAATTCACCGCATGAGGAAAACAAAAGCTTAAACAAAGTAACTGGGAAGTGTGCTCAACCTAATAATTTATGGTTATCCAGTTTGTGAATAGTTAAATGAAAAAGGCTTATATCAATGGCGCCTTTCCTAAAGTTAACAGCTAGTATCAGCTTTTCGTTCAGGAAGAGCTGTCCGACCAGTAGCAATAAATCCTATTTTATAAAAGTCTAATTTATGGGAGGATTTTACAATTCTTCCGATGCATTTTCAATAGATTTATGATCATTTGAGAAAATAATTGTCCTACCAGGAACCAAGTAAAATATATGACGCTGATATGTTTCTCGCTACATTTTTTCCTTTTGGTTTGTTTTTTCATTTGTCTTCGTGTTTTTTGGGGTTTTTTTTACATATTTTATCATGTAAAATTAGTCTAATAATGGTAAATACCAAAGACAAACGTTCCACTGTCAAATAATGTGGCCAGGTCGATATTTAACCAAATTTATGAAGATTAAATATAATTCTTTCAATTTCAGCTTACAAAAGGAACACTGGGAGTAGAACCACTCTCGTAGGATTCTTTTGCTGTTAATTTTCCAACAAAATATTTTGTAAAAACGTTATAAATTTTCTCAAAATATTTCCTTTTTTTTTTGTTGTTCAGAATTCAATTTCCGCCGGTATGTTGCTCCATTCGCTCCATATTTATATTTGTTGAATTATCACACTACGTAGGCTGGAATTGCCTCTGGACTTTATCGATATTTCAAAATACAAAAGCTACCGGAGGAAATCTACAAGCAACAGCAGCCGAAATGTCTTTCAAAAAATGACAAACCAATTACTTCGCACGAAACAGAATATGTTACTAATTTTAAACTCATTTTTCTTTGTAAGATGTAGTTGCTAATATTAAATGTAATATTATATTACTGTTGGAAAGATTATATTGTTTATTTATTGATAACCTGAAAATAAAGATTAATTTTGAGTCAAAAAACAAATTAGGGTAGTCTCTGTGTTACTTTGCAGCAGGAATTATATTTATCACAAACATCATTGAGAAAAATATGTTGGCGTTATCACAACGATTCGACCGTTGTGTCCTCCGATCTTCATCAAGTGTATGTCGACTCTAGTAATCTACGAACTGAACCCGTTATTTAAAAAACGGGTATATATTGTCCCGTTCTATAGCCAGAGCCATTATCTTGTGATATCTCGCCTAGGTCTTATATTTAGTTCTGATCAGTTATTACTCCGTTTTCACTGAGTCTAAGTGTGCACATCTCGGCCCAGGAATTGAACTCACAAGTACGACGTCAACGTACCAAAGCTTTAGTCCACTACGCTCTTGTTTCATGCTGTAGCCTAGTGGATTAAAGAGTTGGTTCGTGAATTTAATGATGAAGGCCGGAGGGTACAACGGCTGATACTTTGTGATAATAACAACAAAGATAAGGCCAATAGTCCGAATGTAAATAATTTAAATATTGATAAATCCAGAACCCGAAAATTCAGACAATATATTTATTCAGTAAAAATACATTTTCAAACAATCTAACAACCATTCAAATCATTCTCAAAGAAAATAAAAGAACCACTCAGACCCTTCATCTAAAACAATATTCCTGTTTTTCTCATTAAATATATCCATTATCCGAAATTACAAAATCTGAAAACCTCCGAAATACCAAAGTTTTTCAGTTGATGACATGACATGGCACAATTGGAAATTTTCAGAAAAGGCTAGGAAGATTCTTATGTGATGTGCAGCTGTTGTAATCTGGTTTGTCAGGCAGTTCTCCTGCCCAGCTACCTAGCCTACGCCAGTTTCTTTTTAGCGATCGTCACAGCAACACCTTCGTTCGCGGATTACTCACGAGGTGTTTCATGCTCAGCAAAGATATTATTGGAAATGTAAAAAAGAAAATCCTGTTTTTATATATTTTTTGTGAGTAGAGAACATTTTTTTACACGTACAGAAATAAAAAAAAAAACACGGTTTTGCGCGAACTCTTGATGTCACTACTTAAAATCCGTGTGAGTATTACGTACGTAGCGTCATTACCCGTATCTGTATGTACACAACATTTGCTAAATTTTATATGACGCTCCGTTCAGGGTATATGTTATTTATATAAAACTACATTGATGTTAAATGTATAAGCTGTGTTATGAAATATAAACGGTTGTCGTGTTTATGCTTGCGTTCCATTTCCAGACTGTCCCATTTTATAGATACTATATACAAGTTAAATAGCATGTCATACAGAATCCGAAAAAATCTGAAAACCAAAGCACTTCCGGTTCCAAGAATTTCGGATAAACGATTCTCGACCTGTACAAGCTCCTCATTTTAACGCTAAGATCTCAAACTTATTATCCGTCTATTCGTGACAATTGGGGAAATGTGATAATTAAGTACTAAATATATGTAACTAGCTTAAAAGCCGCCCAATTGGGCGGCATTCGAGCTAGCTGCTGCGGAGGGTTTTTGATTGGGCCTTCATCACAATAGGTAGGGAGGATTAGAAGCGATAGGCAACAATGAATTACAGAACTCAAAATTGGTCGCTGCATGTAAGTACTGCATTAATATTTCAGTTTATTTTTAGAAATTCAACGAAAATTCTTCTGACGCCATTTAATTTAAAGACAATTTGATGCACGTAGGTCCTTATTTTCCGTACAAACAATTATTTTCATTTTGAGTGACTTTCTCTGTATTTCGCAATTAATGTTGATTATTCCCATTTTTATTTTCAAGTTATAAAAATTGTTATCGTAAAAAAAATCGCCGAAAAAATTACGAACAAAATTGCGAGAAACAATCACAGTAACGAAAACTTGGGAATTCTGTCCTGGAATGGTTTTAATTTGCTCACGGAGTCGGCCTGATTCCAAAATGGTATATGTTGGGCTCCGGCTACTTGGAGTAAATTTGATTAGGTGTGACACAGACATTCGTATTTATTGTATAAATTATTGATCTTTAAATCGGTACTTAATACATTGCAATGAGAATCAGATAACAATGAAATACCAGTGTTTACGAACTAATTATTTAATTCATGGACGTTTCTTCACAGGATAGAACTAACACAGATATAATGTAAATACATATCTATTTTTTTAACTAAATTATATAATACTAAAAATTCATTGTAAATAACTCTACTATAGATTCATAATCATGTAAATATTTCTTCCCTGAAGTCAATATTTATTGAACTCTTACTGAACCGAACCATTAATCTTAAAAAAGACTCTAGTTATGTTCTTACATAGCCTTGTCAGATCGTGAATTTCATATGGATGTTATGCATGTCAACAAACCCATTTAGAAATATCTAAACAGACAGTTTTATACAATAGTTTTCTCAGATCAGTTGTTAAAAACATGCTTCGAACGAATGAAGCCTGTCACTCATAGCAAGAACCATCCTTCTTTGGAAATTGTGAACAGAATCTACGGAAACACAAATAAAGAACTAACAAATAGCAAAATTCATATCACTTGAGGAATTTCCAATGGAGCAACAACTAAAATGCATACTCTAGCCTAAAGAGAAAATATTCCAAAATGAATATGTTAACGTTCCAAACTTCTTAAAACAAAAGGTTAGGAAGGAAACGCCTATCGATAGTGGAAAGAACAGTTATTGCATTCGAAATATCTAATTTCCCGAAAATAAATTTTTTCGCAGGAAGATTTTATAAATTTCAACCGACCGCAGGAGTAACTGCTCAATCAATGAATGCCGAATGTTTTCTCATAAAGAAACAGCTACTATTACTATTGCCAATACCATTGACAAACTAGATACTATTTTGATATACTAAATGAGCTCACTGATAACAACTATTTCATATTTTAATCGCTAACACGAAGAACATTACCAATCGTTATTACTGTTACAAACATCACTTGTGTCAAAAGTTATTCGGCTAGTGAAGTCAGAAGAGTGGCATTTACAACGTCTTCTGTTAAAGAAACATTTATATGTAGATGAAGGAGAGTATACTGCTAAATAAATATTGCATTTAGTAGATTTAAAACCGCTTTTTACACTGAAAATCAATGTTATGTTAAAAGCTGACCCGTTATAAAAACAGTTGCTTTGAGAGCAACACAAAATGAACAAACAACGCCTTTTAATTCTTTTTTTTCAAAAGTATTCTTCAGGAAATTCAAGTAGAGGTCGAAAATTGAAGGAAGATTTGGGACATTTCTGTTTGTCTGCATTTCTTTTCAGGAGCCTCCGAACCAGTATATCACGAATTCCGTTCTTAAGGCTATCGGGTCGAATACGGCATTTGACTGAAAAAAATAATAGCTTACCAATTTATCTTTAAATATTCTTCTGCCCATTTCGTTACATTTTTATTAAGATATCTTTTAAAGTATAGTCACTTATCAGTCTCACAATGTTTTAGTAGATCAATTTTTATACGTTTTGACAATAGCTCGCTGTTAAAGTATTAAATATATTATACTTTTGCAAAGACGGATTTATTTTTAGAAGTAAACTTTCATAATGCATGACACAGATCGCTCAGACATAACTGACAAGTTGATATTATCAAACATGCATTATTTCATATTTTAGTGGTTCCTGGACACAGAAATTCATAGTGTTTCTTATATTTTACTTAAATGTCATGCGTAATACACGCTTAGACGATCATGTATCTTTCGATAC
>CAHIKZ030004979.1:2572500-2600000 GCA_903632075.3 Acanthosepion pharaonis | reverse complement strand
ATCTCTGATATTGAGCCCATAAATATAGCACTCCTTAAGAGTGTATTTCTTTATATATATATATATATATATATATATATATATGTATATATGTGTGTGTGTGTGTATACAAATTAATGGATATTTCATATATTAACTTAGTGATTTTATCAGTTAAGCATTATTTTGGTTTGGATGTCCATATATTTAGTAGACGCTCCGTTTATTTATTTAACAGTATATTCATTTTTGTACATTGGTTTGATTATTCGAAAAATCTTAATAAAGGAAATATGAGCTTCCGGCAGGATTCGAACCTGTTTCTTTCTTAGCAGGAGATACCGTCGACGCGCTCTAGACCAATTCGCCCATGAAGCAGATATGAACGTTTCGAGAATTTTGGAAAAAATCATTTATAATTCCCTATTCGACTATGTCCGATATATATATATATATATATATATATATATATATATATATATATATATATATATATATATATATATATATATATATATATATTATAATAATGTTCACCCTGTGAAAGGCCCAACGGTTACTCGATACTGATGGATAATGTGAAAATAATATACAGAAAAGCGAGAGTGTTATGTAAGTGTGATGAAAATCTTCTATTTTTTATTTAAGATTTGTAATTATTTTTTTAAAGTTTGAAAATTTGTTATCTGGCTTGGCGGGAAAATTCGATCAGAAACTTCCCTACGTCTTCTTAGCCCTTTCGGATATTATAAGTCTTCATAATGGATTTTTCATTTTCTAGATTGAGGATTGTAAGTGTCACGCGCTTCGTCAACGATATATTTGTATTTACTAAAATACAGATGAAATAAAAAAAAACATGAGATCAAGGTGCGAAAATAACTTAATCCTCATATTCATATATGAAGGCAATATCGATAAGAATATCCAAATTTGGCTCCAGAAAGAAATATTTATGCATGCGCAGTTCCATGCTGTACGCTCAAGAGTTAGAAATTCTTAGAATTTATTCTTCGCAGTTGAAAAGTAAAAGAGAATTTAAAAAAAACAAAAAAAACTGCTTACCATGAAGTACTACCTACAAAATAAAATTAAATTAAAAAAAAAATTAAACTCAGTGTAAGATATTTGTCAAATCATTTTTTCAAAGAAATCAGCTTATTCAATTTTCATCCATTGGTCTGCGAAATTGAAGGAAACTTTAATTTTTTAATACTCGACAAAAAAATAGCGATAATTTCAGCAATACTAAATAGTGTGAGTATTATTCAAAACGCGTTAGCGTGTTTCACAATTAATTCTAGTGATTAAAAACATCAACCATTTTCACCACCAACCATAAATTAACAAAAAAAATCAATACTTTAACAAATCAACATCTCCGAATAAATGCATTGTCCACGTGTCGAGTCTGTCTATTAATAATAATCCAAACCATAGATACATTGGTGATATAATCTGCATTCAAAAATTGGAAAAAAATACCAACATAAAATTCACTGGTTCTCCTCTTTTCACTGAAGTCTCTCCATGTCAGGTGACTGTTTGGGAATACCAGGTGTTGTAAGCGTGGATGTATCTGTACCTGTAACGGCATTCGCCCGAGGTGGGTTGAGCCGGCTCCAATATTGGGGTTTCATGGGAATTTAGAATTCACAAGCGGTCCCCAACCGGCATGTATAACACATGAGATTTGATTATAGTGGTGAAGGTTTCGTGCAGGACCATCCACACTTTTTGAAGGGCCGATTACAGAGACCTGGTGCACTACGTGCCACAAGGTCCCCAGGTTTTTCAATTCAGAGTTGTTCTTCTCCAAGACCAGTTGCCATACAAGGCTATAGAGCCTAGTCTGTCCTGCTATTTAACCCATAGCTGGAGGGAGAAGACGAGGATTCATACCTTTCCCCAGGGTATTAGCACGTAAGTGAGTGTAACGGATTCGACTGGAATTCGAACTCGGCTCTCCGATTCTTCAATCCAAGCCGCTATCCATTACTCCGCCGTGCCTGGATGTGTCGGCGGTGTAATGGATAACCTCTCGGAATTAGAAATCGGAAAGCCGAGTTCTTATTTGCCGTCAGGTTCGTTATATTCATTTACCCGCAAATAACATTGGAAAAGGTATAAATTCACAGCTTCTACTCAGCAATGGGTTAAATAGTAGGAATTGCATCACTAAAATCATTATTATCTCCAAAAGATTCTTACATTCCAAAAATATTTTCTCGCATTACTTTCAAGCGATTGATAAGCTTTAAAATAATCAATCATGTAAATCAATAAATTCAATGAGAACATTAAACAGGCTAGTTTATTTACTCCTATTTCCAAAAGCACTGATGACAGTGGATCTGTTTTCAACTTCTGAAAACAGCTGTATTTTTCTCCGTCAAATATATACCCAAGAAAGTAAAGTTGAAAAATTGATTATATCAGGAGGAATTCATGTAAAACCATATAATTTCCGACCGTCCAGAGGTTTACAAGGATTCCTCTGATATATTTCAACTCCATTAATAAGAATGGGTAAAATTCCGCTGCAATGAATACGAAATCTTTTATTGCCTTTTCATCGTTCCAAATGGAAAATTATATTAATGCCTTCTGTTGAGGCAGCCTTTGGATGACCACGTTCACTAGAAATATTAGAGTTATCAGTCGATTTTCTTTACTGAAATTTTGAGGCTTTCATATTCAATTGAAGCAACTGTCTCTCGAAATACCTCCATTGTGCTAGCTGCCAAATAGCGTACTTAGAGTCTGGACTTCTAAATCACATGAATGTTAAGCATTCGCGCGCACACATACCCACCGATCCCTATCTATCTATCTATCTATCTATCTATCTATCTATCTATCTATCTATCTCGCTCTATCTCTCTCTCTCTCTCTCTCTCTATATATATATATATATATATATATATATATATATATATATATATATGGAGAGAGAAAGAGAGAGAGATTGATAATATTATATATATATATATATATATATATATATGTGTGTATGTTTATATATATATGTATATGAATATATATGTATATATGTACATGGGTATATGTATGTGTATCTTCGTAAATATAAATTTGTTGTTGTGTATGTGTGTATACGCATGTGTTTTTGAACATAGAAATATAGGTCCTTGCTAGATTAGATAATCGTTATATTTTTTTTTCATATGTTATATTTGATTTATAACCTGTAGTCGATATTAATTTTGTCAAATGTTCTGAATTACACAGAGGCCCTTTTATAAATGACCTTCGGTTTTAGTTCCACAACGCCCCATCTCTCTCCCAAACCCCTTTTTCTTTTCTTTTCTTTTCCCCTCCCTCACTCATCTTCTGACCTTTAATATTATATCGTCTATTGTGTGTGTATGTCACCACAAAATGTATCCTTTCCGGTTACATCTTTAACGTATTAGACATCCGAGAACATTCCTATTTCTTTCACTTAAACCGTCTTTGACTCCCCTCTTTAAAACTTCTCTCTGTTAAATTATAATCACCACCTTCATCTTTAAACCTTCCTGTTCTTCTCCTGTTCTTCACTCGTCTGTTACCCCTTTCTATAGCTTCCATTTACTCTAACATTCGTCCCACACTCTCATACATACACTCTCACTTAATTTTATTCTTTATTCCCGGAGTTGTTTTTTCTGTTTTCTTTTTGAAGTTGTAGGTCTGATGAATTGGATCGTATTTACGATTCCAATAGAATAAATTATGACCATGGAATATTAGTGTTTAAAACTTTTATTTTATATATATATATATATATATATATATATATATATATATATATATATATAGATAGATAGATAGATAGATAGATAGGAAATATAAAAGAAGACGAAAAGCTCACGGACCGGATGAAATTACCTGAACCAGATAATTTGTTTTTTGAAATACTCAAGTCAAGAAATTTTTAGCTTTCCCTCTTACACACACATACATGCACACAAAAAGACATACACACAAAATACACACATGCACACACATAAACACACAGACATACACACAAACATACATAGAATTTTTTATATAGTTAACCATTAATATTATATTTATATCATATTTTATATAACATTTCTTATATATTAATATTATATTGCATATAAAATTAATATTATTTTACATATAAAATATGTTATATTAAAAATGTTAATTAAAATTAATATTAATGGTTAACTATATAAAATGTTCTATATACGTGTGTGTGTGTGTCAGCGTGTATATTTATGTGTTTGAATGTTTGTATTTGTGTGTATAAGTATGTCTCTCTGTATATATGTGTGTTAGAAAGTGAGAGAGAGAGAGAGAGAGAGAGCTTAAAAATTATATTAGCATTTTGTTCCACGCTTGGCGGTTTGTCAAAATGAGTGCATGTTTATTGTAAAAGGTTCCAAGATCGATTGATTTTTTACGTCTTTCAAACTGAATGCACCATCGTGTCGACAGAATAATTTGTTTTTTTGACTATATTTTTCACGTTTTGAAAATCTATTCTTTGCAGTTTCTACTCCATGCAGAGATTGCAGTTTCTGTCTTTACTTTTTCTTTTATATTACATACCATTCAACTAACAGTATTCTCACATTACAGAAATCACTATGCTTTGTTCCATGTTGTATGACCTTATACTTACAAAAGTATTTATTTTGAGGAATTTCCGTGAAATAATTTGTAATATTTGCAAATTACTGGAAAAAGTTTTATTCCTATTGTGGTCAACCACGCCTGACTTTAGGTTAGGTATATTGCATCAGATAATAAGCATTTGTCTGCTTCTGTATTTCTACAATGACATGTTATTAAATTTTCACTTAACATTGTAGCCATTTTTATTTCGTACTTCATATTAATTTTGCCGGATTGGAAAAATATTTTAGTCTGTTCCTGATGATTGAATATTGACGAGAGACATTCAGTAGCGATGTTATTACGAAGTTAATACACACACACACACATACACACACACACACATATATATATATATGAAGAAATACAGTTTTAAAGCGTGTTATATTTATGAAATAAAATGCTCAATATCAGAGATAGATCGTATGTAAATGTAAATATATATATAAATAATAAAAGTGAACATTGAAGTCAACACTCAGAGGCGACAGGCTGTTTCGTGCTAGACGTAATCGTCAGCCTGATGATTGCGTCTAGCATGAAACACCTTGTCGCCTCTGAGTGTTGACATCAATGTTCATTTTATATATATATATATATATATATATATATATAGAGAGAGAGAGAGAGAGAGAGAGAGATATGTATGTATATATATTTTGTATACGTTGAAAATACACTTGGATATGAAGGTAGTCTATGATGCAAGTAGTCGGTGAGCTGAGTTTGAATTCCGCACAAAATTGTTACATTTACATTTGTAAAAATACCACTGAGAAAAGTATGAAAATAAATAATAATAGGGCAAACAGTATTCAGTAATTTTATTTGGTACCCAGAATATGAAAACGAGAATTATAAATTCTAAACGTTATGTTGTCCTGACTGGGTACATACTTGAACTCAAAGACCCATTCTTCATAGATGCTCTAAAGATAACAGGTTTGCTCTGTGAGTGTTGAAGAACCACAAATAGGCCCGAGAAGACGGGAATGATCATAAACAAGCAGCCATGTTAAAGATGAGAAATCCCATTGATTTGCAGTGTGCCTCTATTTCGAAATATTGACAGACAATATAAATGTAAAACCAGGAGGGACGATGCTGATTTTGACGTGGGTGCAGTGTTTACATTCTAAATGCCGGTAAACTTTCTGATAAGATATTTCAGCATCTTCATAGTAAAACCGAAATTTCCCTGTCTCCAATTTAAACAATATCGGATGCTGGCATATGGTTCAGATTTGCAAAAGGTCCTCGTCAATACAGGTGTCTTGACACCGAGTCCCATTTTGTGAAATATCGGATTTGCTGATCGTCTTAAACATGAAATGTCGATGGTGAAACAGGGTTTCTATAATCGGTGCAATGAATAGAACAGAACAGATTCCAGACTGCCACGACAAACAGACTCTGATTAAGATCGATGCATTGTGAAAGTAACAACAGCATCGGTACCTTCCAGAACAGATTCAATGTGGACCCAGAGCGTCACCACAGATGATTAGGGATTATTCCATAACAGCAGGTATGCGTGTTTCTAGTCAAACCGATAACTCAACGCCACCGTGTTAACCTTCAATGGTGTTGTGATAAAGTCTCCTGTTGTTTTCGATGATGCTCTATAGTTTTCAATCATGAGAAAACATTCTGCCATCACCTAGCATTCTGTTATTGATACATTCGAAAGTGTATCCGCATACTAGCCAGTTAACACTAAACGTCCTATCCACATGGCAAACAAGTAGTATTTTTAGTTGGAAGATAGGTGACCGTTGTGCTAAGAATATTGTAAAACTGGATTCAAATAACTTCCTGACCACCAACAGATAATCCATCCGCAGTAACTGTAAAACTTTGCACTGGATCAAGAACAGCATAGTATTTTTCCTTTAGCCCGGGGGATAAAAACATTGGTTGAATAATCCAAAAATGTGACTTGATCCAAAGGGCTGTGCGTTCCACATATAACGTCAGCAGAGGGAACAAACGTATGGAGAGTTGAGTTAGTAAAAGGAATTAATTGAAACTGAAATATCCAGATAAGCTATGATGGGGTAATTAGAACAATCTAACCCGTGAACTAAATAAAGGCCGGAGCGTATAACGTCATAAATATTGTAATAAATATGAGGAAAATCATCATATATATATATATATATATATATATATATATATATATATATATATATATATATATATATATATTTTATTTCCATAAAGCAATCAATAAAGCCACTGAGATGCAAGGGATTGCATAGTTTAGGTAATATGAGAATAATAAAAAAAAACTTTTAAGAAGAGAGAACATTAAAACAACATTAATTAAGAAGACAAAACATAACGATAAATACAAGTTATATATACACAGTCTCAATATATAGATATACACTTTGCTAATATAGTGTTTTAGTATCTTTTATAGATCGTATATTTTGGACCATGTATATTATTCTGCCTTTTATATGTCACCAGAAAGTAAAATCAGCTATATTATCTAGACCTTTAATAGCGAGTCAATTAAAGCATACATCCATTTAACAAATTAAGGGAATTAATGGGGACAGTAACAGTCAATATAGGTAATGTTAATCATTACACACTGTGCCCAATTAAAAATATTTTCTTCGAGATTTTTTTGTATCGTAGAATATTTTGATAAATTTTCTAAAAAAGATGGCTGCAATTTTGCTTTTTGTGTTACTCAATATTTTAGCTTAAGTGCGCCTCTAATTCTTATTATTAAGCATTGAAAAAAATTAATGGAGGATATTTTAATTTTTCTCAGGAACCACCCAGATTATGATTGCTCGCACTGCAGCCCCCAGAGGATATTCATAAATCCAGCAATGCCAAGAGTCTTTTTCAGTATATAGTACTGATTTGGGTATGGAAAAGCATGAAATAACACAAGACATATCAATGAAAGTTTGATCATGAAGGCGTCATTTTTAAGAAAACTTCTAAAATACACAGAATACATGTAATGGAAGTCATAAACTTACTCTAGGTTCCATGCTGCTTAGAAATAATCGTAGTTTTATTTTGCAAGCGGTTTCTTTGTTTAGTAAGAAGCTGTATAACTGCGTTGAATATCAACTGATGAAGAAAATTAATTCTGTATGAGGTGATATGGACTTGGTTACAGAGAGGACATGTGAAAACAGATACTATAAATCTTGCTTGAAAACAAACTCAGAAGATCTCTCCCATCTTTGGAACAGGAGTAGATGTTTATCTCTTGTTTCCTGTTTAGAATTGGGTTTCCGGTTCCATCTCATTCTCTTTAGCCCAGCCCCTAATAAACCCTTGCCTCTTACTGGCATTATTGCCTTGCTTGAAGTGGGAAATGATTTTAAATAACTTCTATCCATTCATCATCACCATTATCAATCCATTTACCAGGCGTGGTCTCAGGATCATTGCACAAATGCGCACTTGATTACTGCTGTTATTATAGTATGTGGCGTGCGTCATTTATTACTATAGTATGCAGTCTACCGCGCTATGAATTATACTATGACCTCACCTCACCTCACCTCTCGTACCGTCCAGCTGCAGTCTATCCCGATGAATTCTACCATCACATCACGTCACCTCTCATGTGTCCTGTCCACATAAATGGAAGGAAATGGAGCTCCCGCATAAAAATCTCCCTAGCTCGTTAGCATCAGCTGGATAACTTCCTTCAGATTAAAATGTTGCTGAAAGATTTTTATACAGGTGTCATCTTGACCAAGGAAATAGCAGTTGCATTTTTAACACAGAACAATCTACTAGATACGTTATAGTGTTAGATAGCACGGTAGACCACATACTATAGTATGGCCGTATGCCATGTCTTTGATACCGTGGTAGACTGCAACTGATCACTCCCATTCATCAATATGCTTTAAAAGCTGCAGAGGTCTTCAGTCAGTCGTAGTGTGTCTTTGATAAGTCGACCTATTGGAACCTATCTATCTCAGGGTCAAATCACAATAAATGTCCACCACCTTTAAACATTGCCTTCATCACAGACAAATAACCGTTGATTACATCGGGAAAACCCAATGTTCTGGCCGTTGTCTTCAATCTAGGAATCCTTCCGCTAAGCGATGCTGTTTCATCAGCGCATTTGGGTGCATGGCAGCTATGGCCCTCAGCCGACTAAACAATAAGATTCATCCACATTTTGACAGACCTTGTTTCAATACTTCTGGGTGTCCAATCGACTCCTCACTAGAAAAATATAGTGGGAAAACCGTTTTAGTCGCCGATGATCCGAGGGTGCGGGAAATGTCATATGGTACCAACAGCAACCATAATGTTACTTTACATATAATTCAATATGAACGGCTGATACAATGAAGAATTTAGGTCATATCTTCAGCGTAAATACTGATTATCTAAGCTACGCTTAGATATAGCACAAGACCGAATGTATGAGGCACCTAGTGAGTATCCAACTCCCTCTCTAGTTGTAACTGTTTTAGCGAGACAAGCTTGCTAATCACGGCCTCGAGACGCCCCAGCTTTATCGTAAATATGAGTGAGTTAAAAACACAACCCATGACCATCTAATAACTAATTGCAGTAACTTAACTCGGAATTATTATAAGTACAAATGACGTGGTAGGAAGATTATCTACTGGAAATTGTGCAAACTACATAACTGTGTCTATGCAAAAGCATTTTCTCATATGTATATATATATATATATATATATATATAATTACAATTACAAATTACATTCATGAATTAGATTCACACTGATAAAGATGTCACCTTAACTGCCTTTTACAATATTAAAAGAGTACTATTGGTCGGGTAAACAAACTGTTATATTTTAAAACTTTTTTAATGTGTTCTCTGTGAATGTGTTAATAAATACAGTATTTAACTTATATTAAATCCCTAAATTATTTGTAAAAAAGTTAAATATTTAAATTGCTAGCAAGCATCAAATTAATTTCTTCGTGTTGTTTTTTTTAGACATCTAAATTACTATCAAACATTAAAATCTATTTTTTACATAAATTGCTAAAACTTACCACCCATCTCCTTCCTATGTAAAACCCATTTACAGCCTCTTTCTCTTTACTTCCCGCTTCTTTCTTTTTCCTTTTTCTTTTCTCTCTTCTCCCCTCCCATTTCAATATATCACTTCCGTTAAGTTTACCGTTTAAATAGGTCATGGTCTGGTCACTCCTCCTCCCCCAATACTAAGTATGATTGAGAGAGATATGAAATTATTCCCTGCTAAAACTCTACCATGTATCTCTAACTACTCCTTTTACATTCTCTGTTAAATTACAAAAACTTACGCTACCCATCAATTTTCATTTCATTTTTCGTTTCATTTTTCGGAAGTGCTATCTGATGATCCGGCGTCCTTTAAAAGGCCTATGGTGAAATAAATTATTATAACGGAACCTTAAAGTGGTCTGTTTTTCTTTAATAAATAAAGGGAGCCTCTACTCAAATATCGGCTTCCACTAAACATAACATTTAAGTGATTAAACCTTTCGGATTAATAAATTAATTTTTCATATATATATATATATATATATATATATATATATATATATATATATATATATATATATATATATATTGTTTGGTTTATACCGATATTACTGTGAAAGAGAAATGATTTGCAACAAAACAGCAGAACATACTCTAGAACAATGTTTCCCAACTTTTTTTTTTTATATCCAGCGCTCCCTTTGGCCCAAACTTTTTCTCAATGGCCTTCACCACGTGTCAAATTAAATTCGAATATTATACTGAATTCATCTTTCACGGCAAGATAACACTTAGCTATTAGTGCAAAAATAATTTTAATATTGTTTTCATTTCTATTATAAATGCTAATGATTAAAAAAAAATTGTATTTTATAGCTTATGTTTTCAGTGAAATAGTTTACTTGGGTGCTTATTGGCTAAAACTCTTACTCTAGGTGCCATGTTGCTTAGAAATAAGCGTATATCTTCGCGTTTTGTAATTTGCAAGCGTTTTTTTTTAATATTTAGTAACAAGCGGTATAACTGCGTTGAAACCACATATAGGAGGTTGGAAAAGCAATTAAGAAAAGTTTGATAGCTTCCCACAGCTTTCAGAAATTTCCTTTTGTAGCCACTATTGAATATTTTTTTTAAAGATTTGAAAAAGGCAATAAAACAGATAAATGGCCACCGCCCCCAAATTAAATAAAACTTCCTAGTGCCCCTTTAAAACTTAGAAGGGGGCGCTAGCACCAACGTTGGGAAACACTGTTCTAGACAAACAATATTAGTAAACATCTCGTGTATTTTGTAAGTGACCTTGCTAC
The DNA here is from genome assembly GCA_903632075.3 of Acanthosepion pharaonis. NCBI lineage: Eukaryota > Metazoa > Mollusca > Cephalopoda > Sepiida > Sepiidae > Acanthosepion > Acanthosepion pharaonis. The sequence continues at coordinate 2,589,057 of CAHIKZ030004979.1, read as the reverse complement.
ATCTATTAGAATTTCAGAATATATTCAGTACTTACCTCTCACAGAACCGCTGGGGAAAACAAATCGAGATGAGAATCTAAGAAAGGCATTTTAAGATATAGAAACCATTAATACGTACGCTCTTAACATGTGGCTTATTAAATCAGCATAGCTTTCATATGGATGAGAGCAAAGAAAGTTCTGTACAAGTAAATATTAATGAAGCCCATGCCGCCAACATTATTACTTATACTAAACAGTAATATAATATGAAAGGTTGAGATCTCAATTTTTTAAGCATTTCACCCCAAGCAAGGCGGAATGCCACTAGTACGTAAGAGGTTACAGAGAGTGTGAGCGAGAGTAATGAGGTGTGAAAGAAGAGAGGATGAAGAGGAGGACGAGGAATAGATCGAGGCATCTGGCGATGTCGATTGACATTACATTTGAATATTTGGAGATTATAGCTATCAGGGAAACAAGTAATAAGAAGGGAATTGCACAGACGGGTGTGGGGTGCGAGACATGAAGCTATTGGAGTAAAAGAGACGGCTACATTGAACTGCTCCGACATTAAAAGGGTGGGACCGAGATGCCAGCCGTGTTGCACGTTTAAATTCATGCAGTTACCATGAAAGTATTTGTATAAAAGTCAGTGGAAGGCGACGGCGCGTCTGTGAGAGAGTGACTGTAGACGAGATGCCAGATCAGGGCCAATCACATTGCATATACGTCTCTGGATTTTGTCTGGACCTTAAGGTGAACAGCAGGAACACCAGACTATATATGGCAGCAGTATTCCATGCCAAGGCGAATGGTTGATTTATAGATTTGAATATCAAACAAGTACAGTAATTTAGATATCTGGGAAGTGTTCTAACACAGGATGGAAAATGGAACATGGAAATCCGAATACTCAGTGGAATAGTGAAAGATATATTTTAAAAAAATTAAGTAGAGTTTTAAGAAACAGAAAAATTATCGTTACAAACAAACCAAAGAGTACTGAACTGTTATGTAATATCAATCTTGCTATATGATAGGGAAAGCTGGAGAATCCCCTTACAGATGAAGAAGACACTTGAAGCAATATAAATGTGGTTCTACAGAAGGATACTGGGGATAACATGGACCGAACATGTGAGCAACGACGAAGTTTTTATAGAAAATGGAAACGAAAAGGAAACTTATACACACGAGCAAGAAGAGACAGTTGAAATTTCTCGGGCACATAATTAGAAAAGACGGTTTGGAAAATCTGATACTCATAGATCAGACTGAAGGCTCGAGATAAAAGAACGCATAAACTTCTTAGTGTGCTGGAGTAAATGAATGGTGGAACAAGGTTAATAAAAATAACAGGTCAAAATTTATTAAGAGCTTCGAATGATAGCACAATTTGGAAGAACATAAACGCCTACGTCCTGCAGAGATACCGAACACAGAAGAAAATATGCCCCTTAAACAGATTTTCTGCATCTCAAGAGACTGAATCTGGAGAAATCACACTACAGTATGTTCGATTTCGTCCAATTCTGCATTATATATCCATGTCACTTCAGAAATTAGGTGATCATGGCTCTCTACGTATTCTCTTAATTATCTGCTAATTATCATGATTTCTTTGGAAAGATAGCGGGCTTATTTTCTGTTGTTTTTTTGGGTTTTTTGACAGATATCAATTCAGAGTTGTCAGAGTTGTCTTTCTCCTAGACTAGAAAACAGCCAAGACAAACAACTCAATTTAGCGCTGATATTTAACCAGTGGCCGTAGATTCATTATATTTCGAATTTCATCAATGTGAAAGTGAAATCAAAAGAACTAGTTGACAACTAAGAACTGATTCATCTTTGGGTGCCGAGAACATTTTCGCTAGCCGCATATTTCATTGCTAAGGGGAATTAATTGGGGGCAATTTTTCTCACATCATATGCATGTGACAGACAAAATTGTGACGTTCTAGAAAAATCAGAAGTGTGCATTTAGTTTCTGCACCATAAATCTAGGTTGAAACGCGTGCTTTTAACACAATTCACAAAATTTATTTGACCATTGTATCCTTCAGAAGAAAAGAAAAAAAAATGAAACAAAGTTGATGCGACAAAATGTAATGGACTCGATTTCCGCTCAAAATGTACAAGGAAAATTAATTTAAAATGATAATCGAAAGATTCATAAGGAAAACTTTAATTAATTTTAATTATACATTTAATTTAAACATGTTTGCCAAACTGCGAACATTTCATTTGTATTTTAAACTTTCTTGTTGATTAAGTTGTTACAAAAGTGTGTGAATAAAGTTCAAATTATTAATATGATGTCTATGTTTCGTTTTCTTTTATATTTTTTGCGAAAATATATTGAGGAGGAAAAGTGGAGTAATTGATACTGGCTTGGATTGAGGAAGCGGAGAGCCGAATTCGAATCCCAGTGCTAATACCCTTGGGAAAGGTGTGATTTCTCTTCTTCTCTCTCCAGCTATGGGTAAATAGCAGGACAGACTGGGTTCTATAGCCTTGGATGGCAACTGGTCAAGAAGGACAACTCTGAATTCAAAATGTGCAGAGGGTCGTTTGGGGACCTTGTGGCCCGTAGTGTACCAGGTCTCTGTATTCGGCCCTTCAAGAAAGGAGGATGGCCCTGCACGAATCCTTCGCAGTATAATCAAATCTTACGTGCTGTTGTAGGGCTGTCGGTTTCCTAGCAACTGATCTGCTTGACCCTCATACGTCGAATTCGAAGGAGAGTCATGCATATATATATATATATATATATATATATATATATATATATATGCATGTATATATACATATAAACTTGTAGACACATAATTTTAATTTAAATACTAAAACAATGTGCAATTTAAAAAAAAATAAACCAACGTGTAGACGATTAAATCCTACAAAAACTAATATCGGAAAAATAAGCAAGAATAGTAGAAAACATATTTACGAAACTGAGAAAAAATACACAATATAAACCAATAGAAAAATTAAAATAAAGAATAATCGGCTTAACATTATTACAAATAAAATAATTGCACGTTTATACAACTAGATATAAAAAAAAAATCTTGTATCCATCTATTACTAAGCAAATATTGGATAAATGATTAAATTTATCAAAACAATAGTTAAATACTCAAGACGAAGAACTAAACAATATTAGCCATTGAAGAAAATCATTACTATACGACAACAATAAAATATAAAAAACACAATATAATCAACAGGAATGATCTCTGACATAACAAAGGGCAGTCACGCTGGCGCATAATATGCGAATCGCATGCATATATCTTAAATAATATATCAAATATTATTTATAAAACGGATTTAGGTATATATAGAGATGATGCACTAATAATTATAAAAAGATTATAACGGAAGAAAAAAAAACAAAATATAACAAAACAAGCAATAGAAATATTTAATAAATTAGGATTTAAAATGAAATTTAACCAAAAAGTAGCATATTTTCCAGGACAAACATTTAATTTAAATACTAATACATACAAAACATATAGTAAAGCAATTATTAATCCAATATATATAAGCAAAAATTGAAATCACCCCTAATATATTTAAACATACCAATATCTATTAACAAAATAATTTTAAGTAATTTTAGCAATATAAATATATTTAATGAAAATAAAAAAAAATATATGAATCAGAATTGAGGAAAAGTAGTTACTCAAGTAAATTAGAATATAATAATTAAAAACAATACACACAAAACAAAACAAAAAGAAACATAATCAGGTTTAACCTTGAAGAATAGTCGTCACCATGAAACTTCGAAAACGGGAAAACAAAAGCCAAAAATTGATATTAAGTAATCTTTTCATATAATATTATTAATGTTGTATTTTTAATATTATTTTAATATTTTTAATATTGAGCACTATATTATACAAATCTTAAATATTCTGTTTAATAAATAAACGGAGCCTCTACTCAAATATCGGCTTCCACTAAACATAACATTTAAGTGATTAAACCTTTCGGATTAATAAATGAAAAAATCCGTTAATTTTTCATATATATATATATATATATATATATATATATATATATATGTATGTATGTATATATATGCCCATATATACTCATGTGGTTTATGTGTTTGCATAAATATTATCAGTTATTTTAAATAACTAAAAATATATAAGTTTTATAGATATATTTTAGTTATATTTAAATTACGCACACACATATATATCTGTGTGTACATATGTGTGTATAAATATATATATATATATATATATATATATATATATATATATATATATAGACATTTTTGTGGTAACTGGTTTTTATGGTAATATATATATATATATATATATATATATATATAATATATATATATATATATGTATATGTGAGTACTTATATATACATACAAAGATATATATATATATATATATATATATATATATATATATATATATATATATATATATATATATATATCGTGTGTGTGTGTGCGAATGGATGCCCAACTGTGTGCATGCGCGAGCGAGTGCGAGCATGTCGTGGAAGACAAATAAATGACCAGATAACAAAATTAATATTGACTTTCAAATTCTAACAGGTAACATTGTGAATTCCTATAATGCAATTATTCTTTCAGGTTCCTGCAACATATACCCTTTGCTTAAAAATTACTGTTAATATTATGTGTAACAATTCAAATAACGAGGCAAATGGAAGTAACAAATGTGTGAGGAAATATAAATTTTAATATCAAGGAATATCATAAGTCAATTGTTTTACTTCAATATTTAGCTCCTCGTCTCTGTATATTTAATAAACTTATTGCCTTTTTCTGGGCAGCATAAATGCTAACCTGTATCCGTTTTTGAATATGGCCATCGATTCAAACGTGAAGTAATTTCTTCATTCCATTCATAGGCCCGGTACATTGCTTTGTTATAATGGCAGAACACATAGTGGCCGAACTTTTCACAACTTAACGGATCCTTTCTTTATCCATAAGAATGATCGACACAGTTCAACGGGATAAGATTATCTCACGTGAGAACATACTAACTTTTTTCCTCCTTCTTTAATGTTTCGTTATAAATTACTTCGCTTGAGATGAATATAAACAAGAGTTTGTGGTAAGTATTGCGTTGGTTAAGCGGTTCAATCTACGGTTCCAATTGCATAATCTTCGTTTGACTGGAGAAGCATCGGGTGCAGATGAAGAAGGACTTAAGTTTGTTAAGGATCTCGATGAAATAATTATGGAAGAGGGTTATCCTACAGAACAGATTTTTAATATGGATAAAACGGGGTTATTTTGGAAACGGATTCACTTACATCTATAAAGAAGCAAAAAGCAAGCCTGGGTTTAAAGCATCCAAGCACATACTAACGCTTCTCCATAGCAGGATTCAAGCTTAAACCTTTAGTTATCTACGACGGAGACTACCTGAGAGCATTCAAGAAACAATTTGCCAGTTTATTATGGTTCAAGCCATAAATCATGGATGACCCAGGGACTGTTCGGAGACTAGTTCAATCATTGTTTTTTTTTTTTTTTTTTTTTTACTCCAGTGTGTGAATATTGCCTAGAGAGAGGAATTCATTTCAATATTTTACTGCGCCCGGATATCCCACGTACTTAAATGATCTACATCCTGATGTGAAAGCGTTTTTGGCCCTCAAACAAAATACCCCTTTATTCAATCTATGGAACAAGATTCAATTGCTACCTGGTTTGGGAGAAAGATGCAGTCCTGTATTCAGCAACCAGATATAAAATATTGTTATTCTTTTTTAACACATTTGAACTTTTCGAGTTGTTACTTTATTCTCTTTTGCATATACTTGTGTGGTATTACTCTTGTTCGGACTCGACTTGCATTGCGGCCCGGCGACTGATCGATTTCGTCTACCTAAGATCAAATCACAACGTGTGTAGGTTAGACTAGATATCAAAGAAGTTACTTCGGTAACTAGACGTTGGAGGCGAGCTGAGAACGACAAGGCTGATACCGAATCTAACCTGATTCCCATCCGAATCAGCAAAGGGTTAGAACGTCACGTTTGGTGCCGCGACCAATACCAAGTCAGTTAGTCGTCACAGGATAGACGGAGTGTAGAGTAGAGAGGCCACGGGGTGACGTCACACAGTTGCCGACGCAAAAATATGACACTGTAACTTTTGGAAAGACTGTTATATTCTTAAGTGCATAAAAAATGTTGCTATCACGTGGGAAAATGTGACTGAAAGATGCATGAACGGTATCTGGAAACTGAGTTAAGCGTTACGTGAATACTTTTGATGGGTTTGAAAGTGAAAACGAACTTGATGTGATACGTGACAAATTAGTAACACTGGCAATAGAACTCGTTGGAGTGTGATATGGAAGCTACCGAGGAGTTGATTGATGAATGGGAGAACTTACAAATGAAAAGTTGATAGATTTGGAAGAACAAAAAATCGCGGAAGAAGAAAGAGAGGCCGAGAGAGATAAAGAGAAGAGAAGGAACTGCAACGGATGTTCACAAGTAACGGGCTTATCAAAATGGTTCTCGCAACTCAGTAATGACCTTGCACAATTTGAAACAATGGACACAAACATTGAACGATTGGTAAGGATTAAACGGATAATACATGATGCGATTAGTCCATGTCGTGTAATTTAGGATGATAAAAATCAGACGATTCAGACAATGCTTACAATTTATGAAAGTCCCGATAATAGATATTAAACCGATAAAGACAATGAGATAGAAGAAAACAATAAGTGAGAATAGAAAGAGAAGAAGAGGCGGATATGCAATATAATTGGCCCTGATCTGGCATCTCGTCTACAGTCACTTTCTCACAGACGCGCCGTCGCCTCCCTCTGTCTGTTCTACAAATACTTTCATGGAAATTGCTCCGAGGAGCTGCATTCGCTGGTTCCCAGACGTCATGAGTTCCAGCGCCTTACGAGGCTGGCATCCCGCTCTCACCCCCTCACTGTCGAAATTCCTAAATGTAGCCGTCTCTTCTACTCTAATAGCTTCATGTCTCGCACCTCTCGCCTGTGGAACTCCCTTCCCTTCTCCTGTTTCACTGCGAGCTATAATCTCCAGCTATTCAAGTGTAATGTCAATCGATATCTCCAGTTGCCTTGATCTATCCACTACCCTCATCCTTTCTTCTATCACTCCTATCTGATCTTGCTATTTCCTGTAACCCCTTGCATCCTAGTGGCTTCCCGCCTTGCTGGGGGTGAAACGCTTAAAAAAAAAACGAAAGAAAGAGAACCACAGAACCACAGAAAAGCGTAGATGAAGAGTGTGAAAAAGCAGAAGATTGAAATAAAAAATATTATTACTATTATTATTATTACTATTATTATTATTATAATGGTACAGCATCATGACACACCATACTATATACACGGTTATTTATCAAGCCGTTTTACGACTGGTCTATCGTAACCAACGCTGTCGTAAGTCGACACCAACTTATATATATATATATATATATATATATATATATATATATATATATATATATATATATTTATTAAAGACATTTTTTTATGTTTAACGTTGTTTTTTATAGATACAATTTTAAGCGTTGCTTTTGTTTAGGATAAACAGTATTAAATAACATTTACCGGCATTCATGTCGGTAAATTTTCATAGAAAATATTCGTTCTTTGACAGGATATTTTCTATGAAATTTCTCGGAATACTTGTATCTATTTAAACTAACAAAACGTTAAACATAAAAAAAACAACGTTAAACATAAAAAAATGTAATAAATAAATTGTCGGACCTTGTCCATTTCTTAAAATATATATATATATATGACTGTGAGAGGGTGCATTTGGGTGTGTTTGTGTCTGTAATTTATGTGCGCCAGGATTTCTATATGGAAGAGAGCATAAGAGATTATTTGTCAGAATGTAGAATTTTCACTTCTAGGCGTCTCGAAAGCTTTAAAATGACACCTACCAATATGATGCCTTGACACAAGCGGTTAAACTATCGACACAAAATGATAGACACGTTCTTGCAAATACTCAGAAAATACGAGGGTCACTGAGCAAACAACACGCCAAATTGCAGCCCAGCTCCACCCAAACACGCAGTAGCATGACTTGTCTGACATGCCTCAATATCTTAGGGCGAATTTATCTAAATGAGAATCTACCAGCAATATGGCCGGCCCAGTGATAATGACAATGTGAAGTTGAAATAGCCAAGACGTTCACTTGATTTGACACCTTGTGATTTTTTTCTATGTGGGTTTGTGAAAGGATAGGTCTATATCCCCTTTCATCCTACAAGCCTGGAGGTACTTAAGCAGAGAATCACTGAGGCGCTGGAAAATGTGTCGGAAGACATGCTACAGCGCGATTTGACTTGTGTTACAGGTGGTATGCATATTTATCACATGTGAATCTTTGTGAAATCGGTTATAAAATTTACTCAACTTTGTATATCTTTTGGAAATTTGATAAAAAATCTTTTATTGTTCAACCTGAAGCCTATTTAATTTCGTTTACTTGGGACATGTAGTTGCTTAGGTATTCACATTTTAAATAATACCAATTTTTTGGACACCCTGTATTCATATGAGGTGTAAGAATTTAATTCGAGGAATGGTTTCTTAGGAGCGAGGAGGTAACGCGTTGCATAAATGTTTGTACTAGATCGCATATAGAGATTTTTCACTATCTTGAGACTAAGATGAGCCATTCGTTTCCGTGCTGTAGAGGAATTTATACGAGATTTTACTGTTGGTGAAGCATGTGCTAATTCAATCTGGAGCAGCGGAATAATAACAATTTTTGTGAAGATTCTTAGAAAACACTACAAATATGGCTTATTTCAAACTTCTAAGAAAAAAATGGAGTGATTCTTTGCGATGGTTCAACTGCGCAAAATGTTAGCAGCCAAAACACAATAAACATATTGGAATCTGGAAATAGCGAGGATTGCATACGCTCTGAAATAAGGAGGTATTTAAAAATACTTTATTAATAATGAAATGTTAGCCTAAGTATTTTATATTAACCATATATTTTTACGAAAATATTTTAAAATTTTATAAAAAATATTCATATTATCATTTCGGCAATACAAAATTCATATCACTTTCTAGTTTGATTCTTTAAATTACGATTTCACTCAATAAACAAAAATTTGTTCTCATTGTTAATTAGTAGATAACTGCATCCCACGTACGGAAGTTCAAAAGTCTCAGCTTTTTCTTATTCACTGTAATGGTAAGAACGTTTTTGCTTGTTTTCAGTTACGTAAAAAAGCACACAATTCTTACTAGAGTATTATCGCGTAAAACGCTACTTTATTTATTTATTTATTTACTTAAGCATTTATGTATGTTACGTATGTTATGTTATGTATTTTATGTATGTTACGTATGTTATGTTATGTATTTTATGTATGCTACGCATGTTATGTTATGTATTTTATGTATGTTACGTATGTTATGTATTTTATGTATGCTACGCATGTTATGTTATGTATTTTATGTATGTTACGTATGTTATGTTATGTATTTTATGTATGTTACGTATGTTATGTATTTTATGTATGCTACGCATGTTATGTTATGTATTTTATGTATGTTACGTATGTTATGTTATGTATTTTATCTATGTTACATATGTTATGTTATGTATTTTATCTATGTTACGTATGTTATGTTATGTTATGCATTTTATGTATGTTACGTATGTTATGTATCTTATGTATGTTACGTATGTTATGTTATGTATTGGATGTATGTTACGTATGTTGTTATGTATGTTATGTATGTTACACTTCTTTTCCCGTTATACTGAAAGATTTTCCAAAGTACCATAATTAACATATTTATTTTTTTCTAGATGAAAATTCTTTACAAATATTAACACTGGTCCGTTAATTATGACATAGAAATGTTAAAGCCTCTATCATTTTGTAAGATACATTTTGGAATGTCGAAATATTTTTCTCAACTATCATCAAGATTTAACTTTGACTTTCTATTAACTTCTACTACCGTTCACAGATATGTCACCCTCAACCCACTACCTGAAATATTCGTTATATAAAAAATAAACGATTTTAAACAAAAATGCGTGTTTATGTTTTGTAGGTTTTAGTTGAGCAATCATAATTTTAAAGCCAGCATTAACACTATTATTTTTATCATATTTGTAATTAAAGAGCATTAAAATTTATAATTTTACTTTCAAGAAATAATGAATATTAGGTAGTAATTTAAAAAATATATATATAATTAATATAATTTCCAGTAAATATTAGTTTTAAAGCTGACGAAATTACTAAAATGGAAATGTAATTTTTTTGTAAAATGAATTTCTTCTTTTCTTTCCTACAAATTTTTAAATAAATAAATAATATAAATAAATTACGAACTTAATTTTAATTATGGACTCATTTTGTGAAACATTATTGCTTTATTTATTTTTTGATAGCGTCCATTTTGAGCATTAGAAATGTTTAATTATTTTATTTTGGTCAATTAGCAATCAAGAAAATTTTAATTAAATAAACATTCCTTGCGAATATACGGAATATCCTTTCATTAAGAAAGGGAGAAAATGGTCCAAATTGCTAGAAGATGTTATGATTTCACGAAGATGTGTATTCATTTCTGAAATTACGACATCGTGCAGCTAAAATTAATAAGCTAGCTTTTACAAGTATATGAATACGAAACTAAATCTATGCAGAAAAATACCTTAAACTATCAATTCTCAATCCTGATTGCCTCTTTTGTGATTACGAAATTTATTCTTTAGACGAAAAGAATTTATTAATTACTAGCAGTAGAGCCCGGCGCTGCCCGGCGATGTAACAGTAAGAGATAGATCACGTATCGACCATCATAAAGAATGAAAAATAAAATTGACAAAGATTATTGTTTAAGGTTGACGGACACGCATGTCTTAATTAGTTTTTTTTTTGTTTTTTTTACGAATTGGTCAAACCCAAACTCAAACAAAAACGTTGTTTTCAATCGTTATGAGTCTACCGATTGAATATAATTTTATTATAAACAATTGTCTTGTAAATGGAATTTTTAAAGCATTCTGAATGTAAAAATAAAGAAAAGAGTGTGCAAGACAATAAGAAACTCTACCTGCCAAAAAAAAAGTGAAGTTTTGTTAAAATCGATTGAAAAATGTAGGAAATCCGATTCCATATATAAACGAACACACACACACACACAAACAACCTGGGTTTTATAATAAGTATAACTCGATATCAGTTGTCCCCCTTTCATTCTCTCGATTCCTCTTAATCGTGTTTTCAAATTGATTTCGTGCAAAAACAATTGTGTTTTTCCAATTTTGGGCGCCGTCAGAACCACTGCAAGGTAATTTTACGTAGTCCTATTAAGTTTTGTTGAAATCGGTTGAAAAATGTAGGAAATCCGATCCAATATATAAACGTACACACACACACAATCTGCGTTTTATAATAGGTAAGAGTTTTAATTTCAATCTGAATTTCGGGATGAGGACCTGTAAGCTTCAACTAGCAAGGCTCAACAGAAACTTAGTTCAATCAATAAACTCTGCCGAATCTTATATATACCCAGGTAGCGGAATAAAATCTAATGAAAATGATGTGAAAATTGACGTGCTTGAACAAAATGGATATCGTCTGGAAATGCGATCTACCAGACTATCTCGGATGGATGTTTTTTCGCGCTGCCCTACAGCCGATTTTAATATATGGTGTCACTGTTTGGACATTAACAAAAACACTTAGATTTAAGCTTGAGAGAACCTACGCTCGGATGCCGAGTGTTATACTTAACATCACTTGGAGACAAAATCCAACTAAGTCACAGCTCTATGGACCCATTCCTGATATTTCTACAATCTTACGCGAACAAGAACTTGCGAGTGATCTACTGATGTGTACACTTAGCACAAGACACGTTGGTCGTCTGGCAAAACCCTTACACTGACTATGTTAGAACGCAGGATGCCAATATAATGACCTACCAATCTTGATGTAGTACCATGACAATTGGCGTGATAGACTCGTGAATGTCCGAGCTATCTCTATTGTCTCCATATTTCATGCTATTATCCCATCGTTTTGGCCTTCAGTTTTGACCCAGATTGACAGACATCTGACGAAGTCTGGAATGCACACCTATCAAACCATTATGATAATAATAATAAAAATAAAGTAATTATATATGAATTATTACAGATTATACCCAAGTTGATGCTGTTTAACCGTTATTCTTCATCTATCTGCCGTGTCACTTTGGGAGGAAACCGATCATGGCTCTCCAAAAATTCCTATCTGTTTTACCACTTATTAAGTTTTGTCTTGTCACCATCTCTTCCAATCACTGCCCTGCCCTCCATTCCGTGTTTTGGGGGAATTGAAATTTGATTGACTCTTAATGTTTCTCTGGCTTAGCATTGTAAGGATGGCTGGGCTTAAGAGTTCTTTCCAAAAGATGACGCAGTTTCGCAAACCTTCTTTTGATGCAGTTTCCCGTATCTAGTTTACTCACTTCTTTCTTATTTTACCCTTCAATATACCCAGTGCCTTGCTCACATGCTATGCTTAGCATTCTTCTGTCGGACCTCGTTTCTGTTGTCTCAGTTATATCTTCTGTCGAGAAGGTATTGCTGGATATTGTCTAAAAATATTTATTTGATGTGGGAGATCGTTCGTTAAAGTTTTCAATCATTTTTTCCCTCCTGCTTCAAATGTTATATCAGTCCAGTGACAAAATCCATTTGCACGATAATCGGCGCGAATACAAAGCCTACAGAAATGAGGTATAGTCTATGTTTCAGATGGTATCATTAGAAGCTAAATATAAACAGTTTCAGCTTTTCTTCGAAAACAATTCATTGATTCTGAATATTGTACAAAAGCAAATTGAAGTAAAGAAAAAGAATTTCAGAAAGAGACATCTCCATTGATTCGTAATAGAGAAAATAAAAAATCCTATATAAGTTTAACCTTTGATATTTTAGCAAAATATGAAAGTATGGCTCATGTCCTAACTCGAGTTTTCACGTTCACGCGATGTTTAAGTCGGTTAAAGATCGCCTGAGCGTGAAACACGAGTTACGACAAGAGTCATCCTTTCATTGAAATTAACGTTGATAAGGATGTTTCGCTCGGTCTATGAAGTCTGGTCTTCGAGCTTTTTACTTGACTGAGTAGGTAAGTTTCATTTTAGGCTTTGTCTTCTCTTTCTTTTTTCAGTATTATCGGTTCTATTCAAGATTGCATCTGGATGACAGTTTTTTTAGGTATATATATATATATATATATATATATATATGCATAAAAACAAAAGAAAAATTATCTTAGCGGACGCATTGTGTTCTCTGAGGAAGTTAGTCAAAGCAAATAAGCTAAACGCGTCGGCTAAGATAATTTTTTAGTCTTTATTTATATATATATATATATATATAAATCTACCTGAAATTTTTACATACACACACACACACACACATATATATGTGTGTGTGTGTGTGTGTGTGTGTGTGTGTGTGTGTGTGTGTGTGTGTGTGTGTGAAAAGTGTGTATATATAAATCTAAATAAATATATATATATATAATTATTTATATATTATATGCGCGGTACTTATTAGAATGCGCTCAATATCAGAGATATAGAGCTAACAAACTCACATCTATACAAATATATATATATATATATATATATATATATATATATATATATATATATATATATTAAATATACAGCATAAATGGCATAAGAATCCTATACAAATTATACACACACAAGCACGCACTTACACATACAGAGTGTCCCTAAAAATGTATTAACTTTCTGACTTCGTTAATTCAGATCGTTAACGTTCTTTATAAACTAATAACCGTAAATATTTCTTAATTGTAACTATTAATCTTGTTTGCAAGTCAATAATCACTACATTTATTGTCATTTAAAGGTTGAGTACATTATGGGAGGACACGCTGTATATAGAGAAATTTAATGCATATAATTCTATTCTTTCTCTCTCTCCCGCCTGTATGTCTGTCTGTCTGTCGGTCGGTGTCTCTCTCCTCCATCTCTCTCTTTTTCTTTATAATTATGAATGCTAATGTGAATAATTTAATTAGTTGCATGACGGTTTTTCTGGCGTAAGAACTAAATCAGTCATTTCAAGTCGGTATATTGTTTCCAAATTTCACGCTTTTTGCTCGCAGCGGTCGAATGTTAAAACAATACAGATTATTTAGATCAAAATCAACCTAAGTAAAACCATAAACCTTAATAATAAAATGCATTCTCTTTTTTCGCCGTTAAACTATTCAATTTTCTTTAATGAAGAAATTATAAACAAGAAAGCATTTAACCATGGAATTAATATAATTATCATATTTCACTAAAGAAATGTATATCTGCATAATCATTAATACCATACTCTATCCCCGATGATTGTTTAAGCAAACAATTGTATATAGATTAGATAATTTGATGTAACGGCTGCATTTTAATATTTTTACTGAATACCGAGGGAAAGCAAGGACCTAGTTTCGTGTAATATCTATCAACATTGTCTAAACATAATTCAGTTTAATTCGCATGGTTTGGACCAATATTTCAATAGAAATATTGTCAGTTTAGTAGATCTGTTCTATATAAGGATGTTGACGATGCTGTGTAATTTACTGATTCTTCAATCAGAAATTATTACTAAAAACGAAATATTTTTCACGGCCCAGCTGATTAGAAGATTCAAGTCAGATCACCAAGATGTATTTAGTCTAAGGGATTTTCCTTCTGCCTTTTCATTCTAGACTGCTTGTAGAGTCTGTAGTCATTTGTAGGAATGATAGATGTGGTAAAAATTTATCATGCGATCTGAGCGTTGGACGATCTATTCAAAGATGAAGAGACTGGAAGCAACAGAAATGGGGTTCTACAAAAGGATGCCGAGGATACCGTAGACGGGATATGGGAGCAACGGCAAAGTTTTAGAGAAAACGGAAACATAAAGGAAGCTTACACTTAACGTCAGGAAGAGGCAGTTGATGTTTCTGGGTCAGATAATGAAGAAGGAGTTAATGGAATATCTGAGAGTCTGGGACAGAGAAAAGGCAAGAGACACAGTGGAAAACAACGCAAAACATACTTAGCTTGATTAAACGGATCGCAGAGAAATAACAGAAAGATAAAGTTTAAGAGCTAAAAGTAAGAGGAAGATGGGGAAGGTCATGATCGTCTACGTCTTTATAGGACAAGTCACATAAAGAAGAAGAAGAAGAAGAAGAAGAAGAAGAAGAAGACGACGACGACGACGAAGAAGAAGAAGAAGATATGTCTTATGGATTAAAAATAAGGATACCAGTTCAATTGCCCATTATTATGGCGGGGTGTTTTTTTATTCACTAAGTAGTCCACATTTACTTCATTAAGATTGGTCTGTGTAAGTATTGATGGACGGTTTGTAAAATCTATTTATCTTTCCTACAAAAATTCAGTCAGGTATGTGACATGCGTGATACACACTTAGGGGATCATGTATCTTTCGATACATGACAGACGAGGCAGAATTTTTCCCGCGGTAGAAATTTCTATGCCATTTGCCATTTTTGTTCTGCGGTAGACCAGTTGCTATTCAAGACCCGCTATTTACCCATAGCTGAAGGGAGAAGAAAAGGATACATACTTTTCCCAAGGCTATTAGTACTTAAGTGAATGTAATGGATTCAAATGGAATTCGAACTTGGCTCTCCGATTCATCATTCGAGCCGCTATCCCATTCCACCACTGAGCCTGCTACAAAAGATTAATGTTCGAATAATACATGATTGCGGGTCTCTTTATCCCAATCAATGATGTTCCACTTGGCATTTTCTGTACGATGGCAGAAACCATAAAATTACTACCCAGAGTGATATTTGATTGTTATCGGTAATATAAGAAATTAAAATGATGTGCATTGCCCCTAGCTGAAAAACTGGATCATTTTTATGGTATCCCCATGAAATCGCTGAAGGAGCTCTGTTTTTCTTGATAGAAACGATCAGTCAGGAATTTGTTGTCATGACTGTCAATTGTTATTCACAAAAAAAAAATCGATTCCTGCTTAGTCAGGCCAGAAAAAAGTGAATACTTGGCTTATATGATTCCATTCGAAGTACAAACGGGTAACGATATCCCGCTAGGAATTACATTTTATTCTATGTGCCGTGTCCTTTCAGGACGATAGCGATCATAGCTCTCCACAATTTCCTGTCTTTAATAGTTCTTAACATTTTTTTTTGTTATTTCTCTTAAATATTATTTTGTCATCTATTTACACGAACTAACCAGATTATGCGTTATTTTACCTCTGTGTAATATAGCAACAACTCTAAGTAGTAGCTTATGAAGATTTATTTAACTAATTCAGCCTTAAAACGCTTATTTTATTATAGTGTATTGTTACCAGCAACAAGGGGGATGGGATTTCCTTATTTTATTACAACACTATGTAGCCTCTTGTCTCCAAGCTATCCTGTGTGTATTAAACTTATTAAGACTTTTTTCCTCATTATGTATCTTAGAAATCTCAGCTCTTTCG
>CAHIKZ030004979.1:2550000-2567500 GCA_903632075.3 Acanthosepion pharaonis | reverse complement strand
CATTTACTTAAGTGTGTAATCTGTAACGTCAGATTTCTTTGAGATTTTTTTTTTTCTTTATTAAATTGCTTCTTGTTGCATTTACTAATGCTAACTTTGAGTTTTGGTTTAATTCCGTTAGCTTGATCTCAATTTTCTAATTTTTAAGAAACACAGAAGTAATTTCCCGTTTCTAATAGAAGAATTTAGCTTAATCTACAAAATTTCCCCATCATGATTGTAAAAGTACATTACGGAAGAGTTATAAAGGATTCGAACTCAATCATAAATCACGTTTCCAGTTGTTCATCAACCGACGGACTACATTCGGCAGAAAATCCTCTGATCGCTAGGTTTTGAGGAGCTTTGAACCAACTCTTAATTGCAGTTGTTCCCATGTCCACCCTGACCCGGGATGGGGGTACCAGTTAGTGTCCAAGCTATGGACAAATAGTTAACACACACACAAACTTGGGTCAATACACTATGAAAGCATAAAAATAATTTTTTATGATAAAATTACCAGCAATACATTTTTGAAAAAAATTACCATCGATAGATTTGAAAGAAAACCATCTTTACGAAAATACGTCAATAAAACCAGATCTACAAAGTGATATCCTGCAAAGAATACATAGATTATACCTAGAAACTTATCCTAAATATCATGCCGGCATCAAATAGCGCATTGATCTGTTGCTATGATGCAAAACAAAATGAACCTGACTAAACCCAACCGTTGGTTTGAAATTATTCATTCACTCATAGGAAATACAAAGACGGTAAAATAATTTCGTTTTTTCTTTATGTTCCAACTCACTTCAAATCGTGGGCGATGATAAGTTTTCAGAATTTCCTATCCTTTTTAGTTCTATGTGATGTCTGTCCGCTTAATATCCTTCACACAGTTTGTTCTGCCGTTCATATACATCATCGCGATAGGTAGGTTACTCGATGACTCTTTCTGCCGCTCAGACGTTTTGTATGCTCTGTGAGTGTCAAATCCTCCAAAAACTCTTGTCTCAAAGATTCAAAATATCTCCTTTAGATTCGATGTTGAAATATCTTCCTGGTTTCCATATTTTTCAAACCTCCTCATTATATTAATTTTATACGCCATTCTGTTCTCAACCTCTGTCTGTAGAACTACATTTATTTGTTCTTAACTCTTATCTTGATATCTCTCTCTCTCTCTCTCTCTATATATATATATATATATATATATATATATATATATATATATCAGAGAATTTGTATTACATAGCATTTCAGAAGTCTTTTCATTGCTTCTAAAGAAACTGCCCTATGTCACAATACTTTCTTATCTTCTGGAAGGCACCTTTCTATTACAAAGGCTAAAGAGCCTAAAATATAGATGGGGCGAAAATAGACAGTGACTGAAACTCCGTTAGAGAAAATATGAAACTCTATAATATTTATCAATGTGTATTAATTGATATATTTCCTATGTATTTCATCATATATTCTCTATACCATCTCTCGTTAAAAGAGAGGCAAATCAACTCACGCTATTAGATTTAGGACCATTACTTCCCTTAGTCGTCTTAAATATCTGTTCAAATAAAATATTTATCTGCATTTAGATAAAATTATTTCCAGAGGAAAATGGACCGTTTAATTACTCGGTTACTTTACTTTTAGGTTCTTTGCTGGAAGTCTTATGTGGTCAAGTCTTTCATGTGAGGTACACCAATGCTTTTGTTTATTAAGTAATCGTTTCGCTTCAATTTTTTTCTTGAAGAAGGTTTTTTCGTTGCCGTCTTTTTTGTTTTGTTGCTAATCTTTTTTCTTTCAATATATGTTTCCATTTCACTGTTATATTAAACAGATAAAAGGTTTACCTTGAAGATATTGATCAACAACTTACACATATAATATCAGGAGTAAACAATGAATCATAGATACCATCTCCGCTTTATTGAATCTCAATACATTGTTCATTGTTTTGTTTCACTGCAACTATTAAAACTTACTAACAATTATTCTCATTATTTAAGGCACTACTACACAAGTGTAAATATACATATACATAAACACACACACACACACACACACACACATATATATATATATATATATATAGATAGATAGATAGATAGATAGATAGATAGATATTTTAAGAAATATACATCTTACATTACATTAATTACACAACTCCGAGTTTGATGCCAAAGCAATTTTCAAGTGCTGGAATTTTTATTTTTATTTTTTATTTTGGGGTGAAACGGATTTTTTTTTAAATTTCTGGTCCTCTGATAAAGAGCTCTGTTATCTTATATTCAGCACTGATTTTCTTACACTATAGAGTATTTATATGTATTTGTATACGATCTCTCGCTCGTAAACACACCTATATGTAACCAATCGGATATATATATATATATATATATATATATATATATATATATATATGAATAAATAATTCTTTATTCGAAAATTATAACATAAACATTATAAAACCACAACAAAAATAACCATTTTGTTTCAACTCTTCTGGTGTATTATCAAGTGATGGCGTTGAATCTACTCTGTATTGAGCACTCTTTTAAGAATAGTACTTGTTGGTTATTGGAATTTATTCCCGTATGCACCAATCCTATATTATATATATATATATATATATATATATATATATATATATATATATATATATATATATATATATATAAAAAAATACGTGGATGGATAATCAGACGATTATCGACTATCTTTTTTTTATTCACTGAAATTTGATTTGATTGAATTATCTTTGCTATTTCCGTAAAACCCTATGCTATTATTAATGAAACTATTGCAACATTTATGAAAAATTACCATTTGTCATAATATGTTGCATAAATATTCTAATCAATGTATATAGCCACTTAATAAAATCACAAGTTAAACATTATTTTGTAAACAGTAATTATTACATATTTTAAAAAAATATCTAACGAGAAAAATAAAAACGTCGGTCTTGCAACTTAAAGTTAATTAGATATAAATTTTACTCTTTTTTTAGATTGTAAAATAAATCTTTTGCCAGGAACAAAAAGGGATAAGAAGTTCTGGAAATCCCTCGAACTGAAGACTCCCTGCACATTAGTTCACATTCAAGTCTGTTTTTATTTCACATGTCTCTCCTCGATAATTCTTAAACACTAAGGTAGCCTTATCTATCTAGACTTGAGGGGAAGCCGGTCCAGGAGATAAATTTAAATTCTCTTCTTCAGGTGATAGTTGTTGGAATTTCGAGCCGAAACATTTATTTACCCGACAGTGGTAGATTGTCCTAATTCCACGTGACATGCCTTTGGATATTACAGTTCCAGTTAATTCTCCTTGGCAACTCAGCTGTGCAAGCTTTTGCTCCCTCTGCAGTGGTCAGTTATTGAATTCACAACTCTTTGGGTCAAGCCACTTTTGCATCACAGCAGAGACCACAGAAATTTAATGAGTTGAGATATCAAGGCGAATTTACTGAAAATGAGATATCCAGAAAACGTATGGCACATGGAACAAGAATACTCTACACCCGTGAAATAAATAAACGTTTCGGTTCAAAATTCCAAAAAATATCACCTGAATAAGGCCGGGGCGTACAGTGTCCGAAATGTCGTCAATATCGCAATAAAGATGATGACAATAGACTCAACAATGTTAATAGTGTAAATAGATGAATACTTCATCTCAGAAATATGGACATTTGTTCACTAAATCTGTATTGAATAATTTACTTTATTTAGAAAGGGAATAAACAAAACGACAACAAGTAAAATTATGAAAAATGTCTAAAATAACTACTAGTCAACAATATTCAGCATGGTTATAAAAAGAAACATAAGAAAAATTTGACATAATCATGGGAAGCTATGACGGAACCATTCATGAGAAATGTTCAGAATATAGACGACAAACAATAGCTGGCATTATTAATAAAAATATTAGGATTGTACAAAGACGACAGTCTCGTAATCGTAAGGGTATGCAAGAAAATGCGACAAATATAATCTAAAAATTAAAAATAATCAAAAAAGAAAATTATATTTTTTTTAAAGAAATAGAATTCAAAGTCAGCATGAAAATAAGCCTACAATAAATAGACTTTTTAAAAGCATTTCACTCCAAGCAAAACAGGAGTGCCACTAGCACACCATGGGTTACAGAGAGTGAGAGTAAGAGTAAAGAGGGGTGTTTGAGTAAAGGCTAAAGACAAGAATAGGTATCGAGATCAAGGCAATGTCAATGCAATGTCAATCGACATCTTCTGATAGAAGATATCGATTGACATTACATGTGAATATTTGAAGATTATAACTATCAGGAAATCAAGTAAAGAGGAGTTCCACTGTCGGGAAGTGCGAGAGAAGAAGCTTTTGGAGTAGAAGAGGCGGTTACATTCAACTGTTTCAGCGGTAAAAGGGTGGGACCGATATACCTACCCAGTAGCATGCTTAAATTCATGCGTTTTGTGTACCAGTGAACGTACGTCGTCATAGCAGGGAACGTCTTTGAGAAAGTGACAGTAGTCAGGTGCCAGGTCTGGACCTATCACATTGCATATCCCTCTTTGGATTTTGTCCAGAACCTCGACATAATCGCGGGTAAACTAGACAATATATAGCAACAGTATTCAATGCAAGGACGGATGGTAAATTTATAAATTTGAAGGATGGACTCAGATGCGAAAGACCTGGAGTGACACAGGGAACAAGCATTTATTGCGGTAGATGAAGCTATTGATTCAATGTAGTTGTTCCCCCTCAGGTCAGTGGAACACGTGAAACCAAGAAGGCGCAGAGTGATACTCTCGTGAAGTTAAGCATCAGCCATGCTGATAGGATGCCGGGTAGTTTCTCTATGGTGGGTAAATGAGAGCAGTTTAGTTTTTAGTGGCGTCAAAGTTTACGCGCCATTCCTTGCCCCATTAAACCACAGATTGGTGGTTCTTTTTCGAGACCAACGGCCAGGTTAACTTTCTCATCAACGCCGAATTTACTATTTACTCAATCGTAGTGCCCTCTGCGTAAATGCTGACTTGAAGACAGATATCATCAGGAAGATCTTTGATGAAGCTCAGAAACAGTGTAGGACCCAGGATAGAGACTTCTTAGATATAATTTTAAATTTCCACAAAGAAATATATAAACCGTTCAATCGATCAATCATCACAATTTACATATTTACATCTTCTAATACCTTAGGCAGCATAATCAAATATAATCCTACTGTTTCTCAGTTGCTGATTATCTAACTCAGCAAACGAAAATAGTTTATGCAAAAATAGAAGGTATGAAATCCCTCTAAAAGAGAGTAATTGAAAAAAATAAACATGCATTTCACTTTATCAAGCATAAAGGGCTTATTGCTCACATCACGATATACAAAATATGGTCAACCAAATATAAGAACAATGTTCTCCAAAGTCATTGACAACTGCCAAAATCAAGAAAATTGCAGAAAATACTCAAGTGAATTTAACGTAAAACTACAACTACACTGTAGATATGTGACAAATTTCATAAACACGATAAAAAATAACCATTACACCAAAATCACGCATAATACTCGACTGTTTCTGCCCAATAAAATACGAATTAACCTATATGTTAACTGACTACAAACTAACATAATATACAATGCTACAGTAAGATCCACAGTAAACCTTGAAAATATATATACATAAATAACAGAGGATACTAACACAAAATACAATTTAACAAAAAATACCCAAATAGAATTACGCTAACAAAACATATATGAAAGATAGAAAACACAGACCAAACCGCACAAAATATAACATGAAAAATAAGAAAAACAGCATAATCTTACAAAAACAGATTAAATTAGTAACCATTACGTTCAGAAGAAAATAGTGGGAAAATTTCCGAGAACAATATATACTCTTAGAAATAAAATGATATCTCATCTCCGGAATACAAACACAAAAACAAATACATATTATGCAACATTATGTAATACAATACATTTCAAACATAAGAAAATATGCAAAAGAAAACAAATTAAATATATAAAGAACGAAATTAATAAATTAAAAAATAAACAAATTATGTTCAGGTCCTAAACAAAATATTGAAAATGGTTTCCTCATTACTCCAGTTCATTTAATTCCTCGGTGCCCTAAATATATAGAAATGGCAAAATTAGTATTAATGGATCTTGTTTTTTGTGAAACTAACCGTTAAAAAACAGTATTGAATACTCTCTCACTCTCTCTTCATCTGGGTGTCTTTTTACACACACACAGATATATATATATATATATATATATATATATATATATATATATATATATATATATATATATATATATATATAAGTAAACATTAAAGCCAACACCCCAGAGATGACAGTTTCCTGCTAAAAGCAATCGTCATGGCCTAATAACTGCTTTTAACATGAAACAGACTGTCGCATCTGACGTTGAATTTATTGTAGTCTTTTATATTTACATACGCTATATCCCAGATATTGAACACTTTAAACGATAAATATAGCAAACTTTAAAAATATATATTTTATCATATATATATATGTGTGTGTGTGTTTGCGTGTGTGTGTGTGTGTGTGTGTGTGTGTGTACAATTGCAAAATGAAATGTGTTCTAAAATGTAGTTCCAAACCTCTCTTCAATATATTCTTTTTCATAATTTTGACACGTCTTTCTTATCAAAATGAATATTTAAAATCATTGATTACTTTAAACGTATCGACTCGTGCCGCAATTAAAATATCATTATTCAGTACAAATATGTATATTTATTTGAATTAACAATTCGTTTCGTTTTAAAATTGCTATTTCTTTTCTAAAATTTATTTTAATTATTCATTGAATATTAAAGAAAATATGTTTTGCTTTTGTCTCTTCAATTATTACTAAACACTGACAGCACTGATGATATGTTGCGACATACGGAAGGAAAAAAAATACTTCTATTGAAAATATCTTTGTAATTAGTATTAGATTTACTTGGCGCCCAGAAGTCATTTCACAGGTAGCACATTGATGTTGAACCACTGTTTCGACAAAAATGATTATGATGATGACGAAATTATTCTTATTTTTATTTCCTTTGAATTCTGGTATTTACACATTTCTTTCCGGGTCCCGTCCAGGGACCTCAGGTTAAAAATGCGTCATGACACTTTCCACTGACAAAAAAAAAAAAAATTACATAGATAAAGCCCTTCGTAAGGTGGGGCTGTACTTGTCAGAACAATTTTTGTATCTCCTTGAGGCATGGACTTCCAGGAATCCCTTCAATTAGTCTACTGCAATCTTTTCCAACCAGTCCTAGGGCTCCAACTACAACAGGGATTGTTGATGTTCCCATATGCCACATTTTCGAGATTTCTATTTCAAGGACCTTGTATTTTGACAGCTTTTTGAATATCTTCAAAGATACATTGCAGTCAGCAGGGACTGCCATATCAATAAGGAGGCATCGTTTTTGTTTGTGGTCTTTAATAACAATATCTGGCCGATTGGCTTTGATTGTTCTGTCAGTGTGTATTGTGTAGTCCCATAGAATTGTAACAGATCCTATCTCCGTAACCGGGTCTGGGTGGTGTTCATACCAGTTTTTTTCAGTTTCCTTCCCGTAGAAGTTGCAGATTTTCCAGTGCAGATATTGGCCCACTCTGTCATGTCGGGTTTTATATTCAGTGGGTGCCAACACCGTACAACCTGATAAAAGATGATCAATCGTTTCTGGATATTTATCACAGAATCTGCATTTTGGGCTGACACAATGTTTTAGTATATGTGCTTGATAATTCCTAGTTAGCAAGCATTGGTCCTTATTATTATTATTATTATTATTCTGTAGACCTTCGTAAAGTTAATCATTCTCTTTGTTTTACATTCAATATGCCCTGTGAGTGTCAAATTTTTGAAGCCCTCATTATGTGCTCTAGAAATTTTAAATAACTCTTTCTGATACTATGTATAAGCGTATTTTTTGTTTCCAGTTTTGTTTTCCCTGTTTTCTAAAACGTGTTTAATTTTCATATTTCCGATTTGTAATTCACATGTTTGTCTCTTTTAATTTGCTGGCCGACGTGTTTCCTGTCTTCTTGAAACCGATGCTTAATTCTATCTCTCTACTATGTTCTTTCCATTCTGTGTCTGCTATCAACACTGTGTCATCTTATGTTGATAATAAATCCTGGTAGGACGTCTAATTCTTTTATAATTGTTTGAACACACGGCCTTGTTTACGACCCTTTCTTTTCGTGTGTATTTATTCTTTCTTCTTTTTATGTGCCGTGTCCATTCAGGACGTAGACGAACATGGCTCTCCACCCCTATCCCTTGTGGCTCTCAATAACTTTCGTCCTTCTGCCACCTCCCACAGACAACTTTCTGTTATCCACTTGCTTAAGCTGGCCAGATATGTCATGCGTTACTTTTCCTTGTCTCTATTTCGACCTGTGAATATCAGATTTTCCAGGCCCTCCATTCTCATTACGTGTCCCAGAAACTGCAGCTGCCTTTTCCTGATGTTAAGTATATGACTCCTCCTTGCTCGCGTCCTCTCTAAAACTTCATGTTGCTCACACGCTCGATCCATGATATCTTCCGCATCATTCTGAAGAACGACATCTCCGTCGCCTCGAGTCTCTTCTTCATCTTTGAGGAGACCGTCCAACACTCGCTGTCGTAAAGGAGAAAAGATATCATGTAACAGCTCAATATAATTTGTCACCAAATAAATCCTGCTATCTCGCAATACTCTGCCCAGCTTTTGGAATACGTCTATAGATCTCAGTGTCGCACTTACCATCCTCTGTCAAAACACTTCCCAGACATTTAAACTTCCGCACTTACTTGATTTTAGCCTTTCCCACCTGCAAATTACATTTCGGTCTCCTCTTTTTACTGATGACAATGCATTATGTCTTGTATTTTATGCTAAATCCCTTCTTGCTCTTCTTCGCCACCTTCTGCAAGAGGCTTTGTAATTTCTTTTCCATGTCTGCTATCAGTACTGTGTCATCTGCGTATCTTCGTATCGTATGTTGTTACTGAATTCATTGTCTAAAATGTATTTTTGTAGATTCTCCAACCCCTTACCGTTACCTTGTAATCCTGCAAATAATTTGGCTTTTAAATAATATGCATAATAAATTCACAGAAGATATTAAAATATGCATTCATCATTTAAATTAATGATTCTCAATTAAAAATGCAAAAAAAAAAATTACTCCTACATATAATGTTAAGTGAAGAAGTATTCTGATATTACTAGACAAGTGCGGATTTTTTCAGTTACGGGATTTCGCAGATTCAATATAAATATTACAGAATGGGAAGACAGGTGCCAGAATGGTCAGATGTTGGTCGGAATGCCTTGGGGTCGTGGTTTTCTGACAGTGATGAATTCGCTTTGTTTACGTTTTGGATATAAATCCCAAAATGGCGCGAATTCAACAGAGGCCAGCAAGGATTCTGAAGGGTCGATACAACACCCATATCCGGTTGAGACTCCGGCTAAGACTACCCTCGTATATACAACGTTCAACATGCGTTCTCGTGAAGTCATTCTTCCTATTACCTCTTAGAATCCAAACAGTCACCACTCTGTCCTAACAAAAGAACAAAAAGAAATACTGATTCGCTGATACCGCTTTATGTAATAGCGAGGGAATATAGAACGAAACAATAACCTTGTAACAACGTTGATGATAAGTGGTCATATTGGTGTCAGGAAAACAGCTGATTAGAACATTGCCGTAAATTCGTCACAATATCACGTATCCCCCAACCAATGTACAATCTATCTGCCATGTTTCATTGTTAGATGTTTGTGCTTCACCATGGACTAACACTTAGCGATCTTGTCTGGTTGCGTAACGAGTTCCATCTTTACTGATGCATTGCCTAAACTACAAATATGGTGAGTATATATCATCACTGTCTAACCTTTTGGGCCCGAGAGAAAAAAAATAACCAACCGACGGCTTTCTCGTTGCTTTAAAATCATGGAGGGTCAGAGTTAACTCCTGATACCTTGTGGAGTAAAGACAGAAATAAACACTAATACTGTCAATCATCAAATGATAAAAATTGATCTCTGAGTCTGAGGATTCGCTCATTATTTCGATTAATAAATTAATTCTTTGAAAATAAATATTTAAATATTAAATAATATGCTTCATGGTCTCTTTGAAGCTTAGAGACAGTACAAACCAGTAAGGAGATAGAGACGGATACATGCGAAATCAGTCCACGATTCGTCGGCTTCAAAGAAATTCCCTTAGTCATTCATCTGTCTTCCTCGCCAATCTTGGTGGCACTTACATACTTCCACACCAAATTACGTGACGTCTTCCTTCAGACTTTTTCTTTTGCCTCTTTTTCTCAGCCATACACGCGAAGAGAACATCTTTCTTTTCAGCTGAAAAACAAAAAAAAAACCCAAAAAACAACTAGAAACAAGGAAATTTAACACCCATACCAACAGATAAAAATTAGTTTTAAAAACACAAAAATAAAAATATTTTATATTTAAAAAGCCTTCTCCCTCTTTTCTTTGCTGTTTCGTTGTTTCAAATCTGCAATAACCTGCGGCATTCACAAAACGAAAATATCGAGCGAATTTGATAGTTTCTGGCACCATCTGAATATACACATGTAGGGCTATACATTATTTTTGATACTGTGTCAAATCTAACATTGTGAATTGTAGCGTAGTTAGATAAACGCTGGGAAGCCAATCTGAAGGAAGCCCAGAGGTTGTAAATATTCATCTGAGGTTCTCTCGCCAATAACTATAAGCGTCAAGCAGACTGGTTCGCATTTCGTGTTGTTAAGTTTAGTGCCTACCATAGTAGCGTTTCTTTCTTAGCATCGGCTATCAGGTTACGGTAATATAAGGTATAAAATATTAGCTTGTTTTGCAGAACATGTTTTCGATGTATGTGACAAGCTTGTTAATCTCGAAATGCATAGCATTCAGCTGAAATGTTGTTTTACGCAATTTTATATCGACATTTCATGTCAGCAATAATATTTAGGAAAAATCAAATATTGATCACAAAAACATTTTCAAACAAGTTATATCCTATATACTAAGATATCTAACAAAACCATAATCATCCTACACATTCCTTGTTGTTAGGACAGACATGTAACTATTTATTCAAGTTCACTCGAGCAAATCCTGCAAGAAAATTGGCATATAACTCATGCTTTCATAGATTAGACCAAATAAGTTTTGTGGACAATCTGTAAAATTTAAAGCATAAATACAGCTGTTAAGATTTTTTTTAAAAATAATAAGCTTAAAATATATATTTTAAAAATACGACATTTATTAGCAAGAATTATTTAAATGAAAATTGTGAAAAAATTTGTCAAAATACTTGAGTCTGTTGACATTTCTTGAGTGACTGGATTATTAATCGGGTGTTACCAAAAAGTAAATTAATGAAAATAGTGATATATCGATATAAGGAACATTAATGTTTCATTTAATTATTTTCTACTTTTTAAAAAATTATATGTCGTTTCGTATTATATGTCGTCATAATGTACAAGCGATACAGCGAAATGAATTTCTATGATCTTTAAAATTATAAAAATAGATACCGGCATTCAAATGTACACACCTAGACACACATACACGCACTCTAGGGCAGACGCGCAAGTCCAAGAGAGCGTCTCACTGCGCATTTTTGGTCTAAGTTTTCCAGTGACTTGAAGTGGAATAGCTACATATAATGCATGGAAAGTTGGTTCATTGTGTCTTCCCAGAAGGTTTTTTTTATTGTCAGAGTCCATGTTGCACATCTACAAATCAACCATTCGACTGTGCATTGAATACTGTTGCTCTACCTGGTCTGGTGTTCTTCCTATTCATCTTGACAAAATCCAAAGAAGGATCTGTAATATAATAGACCCCGATTTGGCATCTCAACTGCAGTCACTTTCTCACCGACGTGACGTGGCTTCCCTCTTTTTTTGCTACAGATATTTTCATGGCATCTCTTCTGACGAGCTTTTATTCTCTGTGCATTGACTACATGAATTTAAACGTGCTATCAGACTGACATGGAGGTTTCACCCTTTTTACTATCAAAATAGTTAAATGTAACCACCACTTCTGCCCAAACAGTTTGATTTTTTCAACTTCCAGAGAGTGGGACTTCCGTATACATGCTACCCTGAAAACTACAACCTTCAACAATTTAAATGCAACGTCAATAGCCATCTTCTGTTGTCTTGAACCTTGTTCATTTATTATCCTTACCTTAGTCAACCATAAAGCCAGTCTTTTCTCTCACTTTCACTCTTTGTAATACCCTGTGTATCAGTGGCATTCTCGTATTGCTTCAGGTGAAATGATTAAAAAAGTCTGTTTATTATACAGAATTTTTTCGTCTTCCCGTTGGAATATTCCAGAATTCTTATCAATTAAAATATGCAGAAATCTTATAAAAGAAAATAAATATTCAGGTCTGAAGACGAAAATAAATAAATATACTAGATAATTGGTGCGTTTACTCAAAGAAGACTATTCTCTAAAATAACATTTAATGTGATAAAGGTCGACTTATTAAATAAAAAATCTATTACATCTTGTATTGTTTTTGTGTGTGTGTGTGTGTGTGTGGATAAATAATATAATTTTAAAAACAATGGCTGCTCCTGCATCCTATCATCACATTGTTCTTCAAGTATGAAATGAGCTCTCCTGGCTACTGGCATATTTAGTATAGAAAATGTTAAAACTTCCATCTCTCTCTCCACCCTTTTTACTATAGTATATAGGTTAGAAATTTAACTGATGTCAAAGCAGTCGAGTTTCGATCCCGCTTGTAACAATCGGACGTCTAGCCACACTGAAGTGTTGTGATACTACGAAACAGTCTGTATGAGGAGGACTATATATATATATATATATATATATATATATATATATATATATATATATATATATATATATATATATATATATATATATATATATATATATATTGAATATATACATATATTGAATATATATATATATATATATATATATATATATATTTTATGAATTGATTACCGATTAAAGTGTAGGAAATGTACACTAGAAAAAATGTCCTCAATGACGACACAACAAAGCCTACCCGAAGATTAGGTACAAAGGTATATGTGGAATTTTAAGTAGTAACCGTTCGAAGGAGGCAACTATTTAATAAATCATATATATATATATATATATATATATATATGTGTGTGTGTGTGTGTGTGTGTGTGTGTGTGTGTGTGTGTGTGTGTGTGTGTGTGTATCATACTTATTATAAAACCCAGGTTGTGTGTGTGTGTCTCTGTGTGTGTGTGTGTGTGTGTGTGTGTGTGTGTGTGTCTGTACGTTTCTATATTGGATCGGATTTCTTATATTTTTCAGTCAATTTCAACAAAACATCACAGGACTATGTAAAATTACCTTGCGGCGGTTCTGACAGCGCCCAAAATTGGGAAAATGCAATTGTTTTTGCATGAAATCAATTTGAAAACACGATTAAGAGGTATCGCGTTAATGAAAAGGGGACAACTCATATCGAGTTATACTTATTATAAAACCCAGGTTGCTTGTGTGTGTGCGTGTGTGTGTGTGTGTGTGTGTGTGTGTTCGTTTATATATGGGATCGGATTTCCTACATTTTTCAACCGATTTCAACAAAACTTCACTTTTTTTTGGCAGGTAGTGTTTCTTATTGTCTTGCACACTTTTTTCTTATTTTTACATTCAGAATGCTTTAAAATTCTATTTACAAGACAATTGTTTATAATAAAATTCTATTCAATCGGTAGACTCATAATGATTGAAAACAAAGTTTTTGTTTGATTTTGGATTTGACCAATTCGTGAAAAAAAAGACCCCCAAAAAATAATTAAGACATGCGTGTCCGTCAACCTTAAACAATAATCTTTGTCAATTTTATTTTTCAGTCTTTATGATGGTCGATACTTCATCTATCTCTTACTGTTACATCCCCAACAACGCCGGGCTCTACTACTAGTATATATATATATATATATATATATATATATATATATATATATATTCCCATATACTACTTCACGCATTCTTCAGTTCTTATAGCTTTGTTATGTTACAACGACCACTATCAGCGATATATATATATATATATATATATATATATATATATATATATATATATATATATCAGGCCAAAGTACAGGACATCAATTGAGGATTGAACTCACAACTCAGTCATGATTATTCTAGTGTGACAAGTTTGTTAACTATTGCATCACTTCGAGGTGCTCCTTTCCGTGCAAATCTATGTAATTAATATTATTCACAGAACGTATTCAATGGAAGGGCATATCAAAAAATGCTTTTTTCGGGCTGTGAATTTACTAATTGATTCTTCTATTAAATACACTTTACTGTAAGCGATATAAGACTTTATCATTGTATTAGTATTATCTACAGGTTTGTATCATTTTCAGGATAGACCCATATTTATAGGTAAATACAATATGCACATATTAATTTTTATCTTTTCTATTAGAAATATTTAAAATCAGTTGTATAGCAGTCACTACATTTTATTAGGCACCGAAAATAATAGTAACAATGTAGTAAATAAAGCCATATAACAAAATAGTCGATGATACTTTAACATTTCAGATAAATCAAGATTGTCCTGTGTCATAAGAAAGATATAACCTCGAATATGAAATAAGATATTTACAAAGTAATGACTTTGGAAAATATGAACAATAAAATTTATTGAAAATAAAATAAGTGAAAACAGTAGGGAGACAAAACAGTGAAAAACTCTATTTAAGAATATCACAACAGAAATCATGGGAAAAATAAAAAAAAAAGAATAATCAAGCAAATTAGATAAACGAACAAAACACTATGTGAGAAATTTGGTGTTGAGAATATAAACAAAAGGAAGAAATGTATAAAATTATGAGACTGGAGGAAAAAAAACAGAGGTCAATCAAGCTACCACATTTAATAAACATAACAAAGAGAAAACAATAAGGAATAAATAAAATGACATATTTACTGGTGTCTGCATATCTATAGAAGATTTAGGAGACAGAAGTGTGGTTGGTGTATGTTGTGTCTAGCAAACATTTCAATATGTCTCATCATCGTCGGCTTTATCTCGTATCTTTCTTTAATTTCTTCTTTGATAATACCTCCATTTATGATGATAACGTTGGTGACGAAATTCGCCTCCATCGTGCAGGATAAGATAGATAGATAGATAGATATATAGATAGATAGATAGATAGATAGATGTGAGACTAACAAAGATATGAAAGATGTGAGACTAAGATATATATATATATATATATATATATATATATATATATATATATATATATATATATATATATATGTGTGTTTTGTTTAATGTAGATAGATAGATAGATAGATAGATAGATAGATAGATAGATAGATAGATGTGAGACTGTGAAGAGATAGCTTAGCTAGCTAGCTAGATAGATAGATGTGAGTCTTTGATTGATAGATAGATAGATAGATGTGAGACTAAGATATATATATATATATATATATATATATAGATAGATAGATAGATAGATAGATAGATAGATAGATAATGCTTGTATACAGAAATAAACAGTGTCATTCTCGGGAAGGTTATGCTTGAATATAAGTTCTGTCCTTTGAATTTGACGTTCTTGTGGTGAGATCTGCACTATATTTCTGCTAAGTTATTTCGAAAATTGAGGCCATTTTTACACATAACTTTCTCCTGTTTATCAAAATATATCTTTGGTCAATCGTGTCGAAAATTTCTAATCACAACTGTTGTTCCTACATATATCAAATTACGAGTCCATCATATGTTTGTTTACTTCTGTATATAGGTTTGTGTAGATGGTAATAAAATATGTATTTCTATGTTTCTTTTAACCTCAAATCCTAAAGTGACCTTATTGAAAAATCGGTCTTGCTATCATTCATCTCTTGGTTGGGTATTTATTAATTGGACATCATATCAGGATCATTAAGCATTAATGAACAATCAGAGACTATTCAGAAAATGTATAACTCATATTAACGAAACTATAACAAGTAATACCGATTTCAGTCAATCAGTTATATGCCATGCGTTATACACGTTTTGGCGATCATGTATCTTTCGATACATGACTGACGAGGCAAATTTTTTCCCCCGCACTCGGTTGCCATTTTTTTCTGTGGTAAACCAGTTGCTATCCAAAGCTATAGAATCCGGTCTTTCCTGCTATTTACCCATAGATGGTGTTTGGGAAGAAGAAGAGGATTCATATCTTTCCCAAGAGTATTAGCATTTAAATGTGTGGATCTGACGGGAATTCGGACTCGGCTCACCGAGATCCACCTGAGCAGCTATCCATTATTCTATCGTGCCTCCTCAGGGCCGATTTACTCGTACAAAATACATAAAGCAAGATTAGATTTAAAACTTAAAACCTCATCTTTTTATTTTGTTAATAGAGATTAAGATCTATAGAAATTTTGTAGTATAAAAAAAGTTAAATATTTTGACGCTTACCCTAATTCAACTGTAAAATGAATATTTACGAAAAACCCACAGAATAATACGAATATATATTTTTTATTATGTGAAAGGAAAATAATATTTTTTTAACTTCTAAAAGTCCACAATCATCGCAAATTAGACTCTTTTTTTCCGGCTAAAATTCTCTAATTCGTTTCTGTTCATACATTATAAGATCTTCGCAATTAGGCTAAAAATATGCAATACACATTAGCGAAACATTTTTGTCTGTCTGATTATTATGTTATTATAATATCATTATTATGACAATCATTTTATTTCGTATTGTATTGGGATTCGAACTCGGCAGGTTCTGAACTGATAAGCTCCTCAATCCGAGCCGCTATCCATTATTCCACCGATAATGATAAAGGAAAATAAATGAACAGGAATTAAGACGAAAACAGATAACGATTGACATGACTTATAAACATTTTACGATCAAAGTTGATTGGAAATCAAAAGGCCGGGACAGATTTCCACAAGCAGAAGTATGCGAGAAGAAACAGTTACATGTAGCAATTTAAGCTGTAAAAGAATGAGCCCTAACAGCAAATCTAAAACTGAGATTAAAGCCAAGGTATCAAAGAGGAAATCACATCAGAAATATTACCATGGTAATTACCATGAAATATTTATAGATAAAGCCCAATGAAGCAACATTACGGCGGTAAGAAAATAACTGAACTCGATATGTCATGTTCGGACCCATAACATTGCAGCTTTGTCTTTGGATTTTAACAATAATCTCCAAATGCATAGGAGAAACACCAGATCAGATATGATAGCAATGTCCAATGTATGAAGAAATGATAAACTTATAAATGCGTAAGATAGATTCTGGCGTGATAAGTTTTCATGAACGACGGTGTGAAATCTAGGATTTGATTCAATATAATATTTCCACTTCTTGTCAGCGGAAAATGTTTCCCGAGAGATGAAAGGTTTT
>CAHIKZ030004979.1:2492500-2545000 GCA_903632075.3 Acanthosepion pharaonis | reverse complement strand
TTGTTTCCTGTATTTGTCTATTTCTTTATTTTTGCCCATAATAGACGACATGCAAATAATATATTCTCTCAGTAAACCCATTTCTAGCGGTTGTAATTTGAATAAGATTTTCATATTTTGACATCAAATAGCCATAAGCGTAACTTAAATATCTATCGAAGAAGCTATTTATGGAAAAGAAAAGATGTGCCTTTGCTACAAAATGTCCTCACTAGCTTTGGGGATGTACTAATATTAATTTAACCTTGCAAAACGCCACGGCAGTGTGGTATCTTGTGCGAATTGAATTCATAACAGAAATGATGTCGTCTTCACGACAATCATAATAAATTTCGACTACTTGGACATTGTTATTTCTTTTATTTTTATTATTTACACATCTAAGTGTTTATTCTCTCACAATTATATAGAAGTAAAAATTTCAGAATAGAATTTTCTTTTTAATGCCATTTTCCTATCGTTCATAATTTGTCGGTTTTCATTGCAATTAGAATCAGGATGATTCACATATACGAATTTCAGTATTTTGTGTTGATTTAAAAAAAATGATACGCACTCATAATCGATTAAATAAAAAGAAGCCGTTGAATAAAGAGTAGACACAATAATTATGGCAGGACATATAATACACCGGAAAATAACTCGGCAACGTTTTATTCTAATTATCTTTGGTGCATATATCAGTTATCAAAAGTAGAGAGGGAGATAAGGAAATTGAGTAGAAAATGGGCTTGTCTAGGGGTCAGTTATGTGCCATGCATGATACACGTTTAGGTGATCATGTATCTTTCGATACATGAATGACTAGGCAGATTTTTTTCCCGCAGCAGATTTGTTGTGGAGTTATTTCGCAGTGGAGGTTTGTATTTGTACTAAATCGGTCCTAAAATAGGTTCGACGTACAAAACGTTAGGAACTTGATATAATAGGCATTACGTAGAGTAATCTTGTGGTGGTCGCTGATACTTTCGTATTCGACTAACTGCCATCCGACATCGACTCACTGACTGACTGACTAACTGACTGACTGGCTCCCACGTTACTCTTACTACTCCTACTTATTATAGGTGGGAGAGTCTATTAACTATAGAATAGGTGTGTTCCACCATAACAGATTACCATTTCTTTTTCCGGTAGACCAGTTGCCATCCAAAGCTATAGAACCCGCCCTGCCATGCTATTTAATCATAGCTGAAGGAAGAGGAAGAAAATTCATACATTTTCCCAACTTAATAACTTTTTTCTTTTTGCAATCTCTCTCAAACACGGCTCCGTCATCCATTCGCTCAAGTTCGTCCACGTAGGTTGTTTGTTGCTTTCCTCTAACCCTCTTACTTTCAATATGTCCTGTGAGCATCAAATTTTATGTGACCAATACACATCAATTGCCTCTTCTTGATGTTCATCGTAAGCGACCTTTCTATTGCCATTGTTTCCAGAACTTCGTCTTTGCTCACATGTACTGGCCGTGGTATTCTCAAGATCCTCATCTAGAATCACATTTCTGTTCCGTCAAGTCTCTTTTTCATCTGTGAGTAGATTGTCGTCTACTCTTAAAAACTGGATGAATAGCAACGTTGGTGCCTATCTCAAGTGTAGAGGGCGCCACTGTCGCTAGGGTGTTTTAGTTTCGTTGATGGAAGAGTTGCCAATCAGAATTAGTTGTCGTTAGGGGACTGTCAAAGTGTAAGCAAAGATATGGCGAAGCTAGATGGAAAAACAAAATGAACCCAGTCATCTTGGGTTTTGCTCAAATAAACGAGGCGAAAACTAAACAGTTTCAGCAATTTAATAAAAACAAGCAACAGACAAATCTTCAAAAAATTGGGGATCCATTTCACGCTGTCTTTACATTATGAACTTGACCTCTCCTACTAAAATGATGAACGACACTCTATATGTTCGATTCTGATAAATATTGTAGCTTGTGGAAATTCTAACGAATGCTAATCTACAAAGATTGACCCAAAATTATATTCCTGTAGGAGAAGTCATTTTACAAGGTAGATCAAAATGTATCAAGACATGCTAAGGTCAGTCAATTGTGTACCATGCGTGATACACGCTTAGGCAATCATATATCTTTCGATACATGACTCATGAGGTAGATTTTTCCCGCAGTAGGTTGCCATTTCTTTCTGCGGTAGACTAGTTGCCATCCAAGGCTACAGAACCCGGTCTAGTTCTGCTATTTACCCATAGCTGGTGGGGAGAAGAAGAGGATTAATACCTTTCCCAAGGTATTAGGATCACTTATCACTTAGGACGTAAGTGAATCGAATGGATTCGACCGGAATTGGAACTCGGCTCTCCGATTCATCAATCCGAGTCGCTATCCATTACTCCACCGTGCCTCCTTTGCTATGGTAATAGAGCTAACGTACTCAGAGTGAAGCTGTTTGGCACATTGAACTCTGTCGCACATACAAACATCTTATAACGTTCTCACTCACTTCCGTTGTTTATAGAAGTGCTCTGGAGGAAATTCTGTAGAGTGTGGTTGTCTCACCACACCACAGGATTTCAACAGTGATCATGGCTTATGCAGACGTTTTTGGCTAATCACGACATTCTCCAGGTCCCAAAAGCACAATATTCACTTCCGTTTCCATTTCTGTCAAATCCCACTTAAAAAGGAACAATATTTCAAAACATCGAACATGCAACGATGTAGCTGTTCGCATTTCCAAAAATGAGCTCTGCGAATGCTTCCATTAATAGAAACAATGCTGGATAAAGTGAGTTGCTTCTTTAAGGGACTGCTTGAAAGGAGATTAAATGCCGAATTGATATGTGTTGTAATTTTCTTTTTAGAGCACTAATATTGACTATAGCTTTCATACAAGAAGTTGTTAATATCGATTTTTTTATGTGGCACACAGTATTGTTCGAAATCCGTATTCAGTAGTAATCGTTAGTCTAAACTCGATAACTTTTCCCCAACACTGCGGCATATGTTCAGCCACCTTGTTAAGCTATCGTATATGAAAGACGAACTAACAACTTTCATTTAGAGCTATTTTTCATTCAGACGTAACATTTCACTATAATTGCCGAAGCGTATATTTTGCTAGTCCATATTTACTTTGGAACTGACAACGAATAAGAAGAATACTTTCTATACAATCAAGATATTTATTTACATGAAATACAACGTCTAAAAAAATAAACACTATGT
Source organism: Acanthosepion pharaonis (assembly GCA_903632075.3). Taxonomy (NCBI): domain Eukaryota; kingdom Metazoa; phylum Mollusca; class Cephalopoda; order Sepiida; family Sepiidae; genus Acanthosepion; species Acanthosepion pharaonis. Next base: position 2,541,822 of record CAHIKZ030004979.1, on the reverse strand, counting down.
TTTTTTTTCTATATAAAGGGAATACGTTGAAGGCAGACTTACCTATCTGGGGAGTGAACAAGGTCTAGGTAGCTTGAACCTTAAAAACGCTCGACAACTGATACCGTGGACGTACCCATCTGGTGAGGGAAAAAGGTCTAGGTAGCTTGTACCTTTAAAACCCTCGGCAACTGGTATCGTGGACATACATCTGGTGAGTGAAAATGGTCTAGTTAGTTTGTACCTTTAAGACCCTCGGGAATTGAGACTGTGGACGTACCCATCTGGTGAGTGAAAACGGTCTATGTAGCTTGTACCTTTAAAACCTCAGCAACTGATAGCATTGGCGACAGAGATAATTTCTCCTCTGTTACTTCGGAGCAGGTCCGGTCCCTTCTCTGTTGGAGCCTTTTCTGAACCAACGCGGCGTTTATTAACCAAAAATAGACCGCCTAACATCCTGGGACATATATATATATATATATATATATATATATATAGGAGCAGACAAATTTTACAAACCCAACTCGTATATTGACCTGGAATGTTCAGATTGCGTCTTACCAGAGTAAAGAGAAACTACGACAAACATTGAGGCATAATGTCCACATATCGCTAATGTATAAATGTAAATAAAACGAATGAGTCGCCATTCGTCATTTTTAAAACCTTTCGGTAAAATAATTATCGTGTCTGTTTTACGCCTTGGAAAACTGACTAATGACAGTTAAAAGAGTAAGTGAATGAATAGATGAGAGAATGTGACTGCAAGAGAAAGGAAGGGAATAAATGAATGAAGTAATTAACAGAATCGGCTTTGCTTTCGAATTGTCGTGCATTCGAGCATTTTGTTTTTTGCTCGCTTGAATTATAAATTATATGAACACTTGATCGTTTCATTTTTAAACCTTCTCATTTTTAAACTTTGATTCTATTTTCAAAGAATGAAATAAGACTTATGACAAATTGCAAAATCGGCAACGATTTTGTTCATTTGCCACGTAGAAAATGAGCGAAATGTCTTCTCAAATACCGATCACATTCTTAGCAAAATAATTTCGAAAAAAGAAATTAAATTAATGAATCGGTTGACATTTATTATTCGCGTTTGTGGCTATCATATGATCAAAAACGTTTCGTCTGTCACCTACTAATTAGTTCCCCTTCACTGCGGCTCTGTGAAAAATGGATTGTGTTAGGACGATTTATTTGCTTCAGGCAAATCAGTTGGAATAGAAAAATAAACCAAGTGTAAATTAAATGAATAATAAAGTAAATATTTTTTTCATTACTTTTTTTTACACTCTGAATTATTCATTATAGAAATAATTATTGTTTTTCTTTGCTTTCTTTCATCGTAATGAAGGTTTATCTCATTAAATGAAATTCATTATCATCTTGAAATGAAAGATCTCCGTTAATGTTGGGAATAATAATTCGTTGAAAAGGTGCAGAATTCAATTGTTCAATAATATACACCACTCACTCGTCCTCATTCGCTTATTCATTACTAGTATAAACGCGGACTTTAGGCTGGCTGCTGTGGAGGGATTTTAGGCCTTCGACCGTTTACCTTCAGCGTCCTATATATGTAAGTTATAAGAATTTAGTAATAATAAAATTATTTTATCTTTATTGGACGCCATAATTCGGCATTATCTTTGTATATGCAACCGATCTCCGTAAATTGTTTGCGTCCAATTTGCGCGTAATTTTCTTTTTATTTAAAATAACCATTATTTATGATTCTTTCTGTTATATCTCGTACAAGATATAATAAACAAAGTAAACCCGAGTGTGGTTTTTCAATAATAATTTTATAATCGGATGTAGGTATGTCAAAATACAGAGACAGGAGTAAGCTAACCGCAATGGTGTTAGTAAACGAAGACCTTTTTTCTCTTCCTCGACTGCGGTCGTACTTTATCGGCAACCAGTCCGTCCATTTTCGTGAATGGGGAAGTTGGGTTATCTCACCTTCACACAAAGTCACTTTTAAATGACATTAGAGAACCCAAACTATGTAATATTTCGAATACGTCACACTACCCGCGCTAAAAGAATACAAAAACATATGAGCGCCTCTCAAGTTTTAGTTATGGTTTAATTAGAATTGCAATTGCGAAACAACGGGAATTGAAATTAAACGTTTAAGAAAGAATTTTTTAAAAACTTTCACTTTGTTCGGTACTTAAATTTAATTTTAAATGAGTTATTCATTCAATTTTTAATCGCGTGTAACTCGAGTAGTTACTACTTGTTACTTCAGTTGTTTATGATTCGCCATGATCGAAAAACGGACGGACATAGAGATGTACATTGCGTTTTATATATATATATATCAAGTATGTGTTGCAGTTCAAACAAATCTGTTTCCATGCCTGAAGATATCTGTATGATCAGACGAAAGCTTGTAAAAAACTAAAAAATACCTTATGCAACTGGAATTTATAAACAGGGATCATAAATTCATCTACATGTTCGGGGTTAATGTACATTATTAAATTTGTTTCCGAGGATGTATTCTCGCCATTTAAATCATTAACTTCTATATCTGTTTTTTGTATGAATGATTCATGTAATATATATATATATATATATATATATATATATATATATATATGTATAATAATTATTAGGAATTACCAAGTATATCAGTAATTGTTTTTTCTGTTGCACTTGATTTTAATTCTCAGATTTCCATTCTACGATCGTTATCTAAGCAGAGCACATCGGAAATAACTATCCCCTGCCAAGAATTGAAAGCGCATTCTTTATCGTTAGGAAACTGCCTTTTCATAGCACGCCTAAAAGAACCAAACATTACGACTTATTCAAATTTAGACATACTGACGAATTTATTTTCTCGAAAGCCATCACGTCGTATTCTAGGTTGATATTTTTTCGCCACAAATATTACAAATAATTATATTTCCCTTTACTTACAGAAGTTCTGATGATAATAATTTTAACTCGGGCTTAACTCATCTTACTTCCGTAGTCTTTTATCGTATCTACAAGATTATTCTAACATCTTTCAGTAAGCATCGCGCACTGAAAATAAATAATACGGCTTCAATTTCAAAAGCGTATTAGAAGTGAACAATAATTTACATTTCCTTATTTCAGATATAATTAATTCACACATCTAATCCTTGATACTTATTTGACGATCATAGAATGAATATATGAGATTTGTCATGAGAAAAAACTGAAAAAATAAGAAATTATTGTAAAAGATTAATAACTAATAGGTCTTCATTTTCAAATTTTTAATACGATAACACTAAATAATTCATTTTCTTTTTTTCATTTATCTAAAGGCTCTTCTTTTCATAATTGACCATATTCTAATACAAAGACCATATATTACGTTATGCTTGGATACCAATGAAATTTAAATGTAATTTAACAAAGAGAATAAGCATCTATTGCCCAGCAATTAAGATAAAATTATTAATTTTTACACAAGACAAATTTGAACTTTTCGTTGAACCTGTTGTCAAGCAATGTTTATCAACTTTGTCACACAGACCAATTCGCCAGTGTAATTAATTGTGCAGAAACGTTATCGATTTTCGACATAGAAAGTGAAATTGACAAGCACAGTTCAAATTCCAACCTTCTCTTTTTTGTTGCCAATTCTTCTAGCTCTATATTAAAAAGCACGTTAGGCAGAACTCTCTAACCTAAGATAACAAGCAGGCTAAGGCCACGAGAATTCAGATTTCAAACAAGCCTGTACCAGGAAAGAATCATAGCGGTTTACGTATAATAAGGCGAAATATACTGAAGGCGATATATATCTGAAAAAGGTCGAAGACTATATAGGCTGAAATGTGTTCAGGAAAAACACATAAAAGGAAGCATTTGCCAAATGATTGATGGAAAAATGTAAAGCAGTCTGCTGGAGAACAGAGAATAACAGCTAAAATGCTGTGCTAAGAAGATGAACGGCGGAAATACTTTGTACAAAATGCGGTATTATATTTATACGAATCTAATGTGTTTATTACGTTTACGCTGTGTATGTGATATTCATGGATCTTAATCAATTCACATTTAAATGATATCGACGAAAGAAATGCTATGTTTAACAACATTCATATTTAATAAATTCATAGTTAAAATAAATATGAAAAAATAATTATAGAAATATTTCATATTCCGTGTTTTAAATTTTTCGTGAATCTGTACACATTTGGACTAGAAAAAAAAAACTCATGACTCGAGCCTGGGTGAAGGCTCATTAACCGTAGCCTTGTACAGAGGAAATATACATTATATCAACAAGGTAATCAAACATAGCATCAATATTTATCTAAATTTAGGCTCCGTAAAAAGAGGATGAATATCGATCCTGCTTAATGTGTCAATTCACAACCAATGGCGAGATATTTTGAAATGGTGTAAACAACAACAATTTACACACACACACATATATATATATGTATGAAAAAAATATATATATATATATATATATATATATATATATATATTATATATATATATTAATATATATATATATATATATGTATATTAATATATATATATATATATATATATATATATATATAATAATCAGTTCAAACAAAATTTGTCATTTAGCGGATGTTGTATTCAGTACCTCAACTTCAGTGCTTCCTTTCTCAGGAGTTTTTAGCAATTTATATATATATATATATATATATATATATATATATATATATATATATATATATATATATATGTCATACACAGGCAGACTGTTTCACTGTATCACAACTTATCAATGTGTCGGGTTACTTCTAGCTAGGATCGTATATATATATATATATATATATATATATATATATATATATATATATATAAGGTAATAACGATATATAAATTTTGATATATCAATTACAATTTCGAACAAAAAATGGAAACAATTGTCTGCCGGGTTACGTCTCGATAAAGTCCTAAATGGTGAAACGCATCAGGCGAAAACTTTTTCAAAACTTTCGTACATGCAAACACTATAGTTCAAATGTCTGAAGCCGCCCTTGGTAGTATTTTAAATTGGGCCAAAAAGTATTTGTTTTGTGCTTTAAATATAAGAAAATAATCACATACGCTTAAAAAAGTGGGACATGAATTTCTATTAGAAATTTTTTATGACAAAAAGAAAAAAGTATTATTTATTATATTTGACTTTCTTTGAAATATCCTCCTGTAGATTTGTTTACTTCAGGAGAATTTTTTGGTATTCATATATTCATGCATACATACATACAGTTGGGGAAATATTCTTACACATACAAATTTTTAATTCATTTTATTTACAACTAATGAATAAACATACTTTTCATATAATTAACTGTACATACATGCATAATAACTAAACATGTATAGAAAACAGAAACAAATTTGATTTCATAGAAATAAATCCCATTTATACATTTTACTTGGTGAAAAAAGTATTCGTACAATACAAAAAAGAATATAAAATCTTTATTTAATACTTTGTAGAATAACCATTATTCACTTCTACAGCAACCAACCTCTTCGTCTAGTTCTCATTTAATGATTTCCAAATTTTAATTGGTATTTTGTTCCATTCTTTTTCGCATATGTTGTTCAGATCTGGGATGTTTTTTGGAGTTCTCTACTGGATTTGAATTCTCAAATGATGCAACAGATTCTCAATACGGTTTAAATTCAGGAACTGCCTTGACCATTTCAGTATATTGACATTGTTTTCAGCGAGCCATTTCTTTTTATATTTTGTAGTGTGCTTAGGATCATTTTATTTTAGGAAAATCCAAATAAGAGAAAGTTCAAGATTTTCAACTGAAATCATTAAATTTACTTCCATATTTTGATATACTGCGGCATTCACACTACCATCTATTACTGATATGTTGCCAGTACCTTTGGCAGAAAAACCATGATTCTGCCACCACCAAATTTCATTGTTGGAACTGTGTTCTTTTGCTTGAATAAATCGCCATATTTCCTCCATACATGATTTCTAGAATTACGTCCGAACAACTCATTTTTAGTTTCGTCTGTCTAAATTAATTTTTCCATTACGATTTTCTTTTATCCTTGTGTTCAGGAACAAATTTCAACCTGACATCTCTGTGTCTTTTCATTAACAGTGGAGTTTTCTGAAAGAAGCGTGAATTTAGATTGTTTCTATTAATTCAATTTCTTATTTCCCGTTTAGTGACAGAAATTCCTCATGAAGGAAAATCAATCTGCAGCTCTTGACGGGTAACCATTGACGCATTAATTTCTTGGAAGATTTTGAAGAAATATTCCGTTGAGCATCTGTTCTTTGGTTTTCAACAATTTTGAGTTTTTATACCTTGCAATGAATGAATTAATGATAGTAAATTGAATATTCATGTCGTCTGAGATTTTCCTGTAGCTTTTACCATCTTTCCAGAACTTAAGAATCAGTAATTTTTGCGAATTTCTTAATTCTTTACATCTTGACATGATGATAAACCTTCTTACACGAATATCAATTACAGAATGTTCTGTTTGTATTTTTAGGCTAAAAATTACCATAATTACATTATGGCAACATTATAGAATATTCCACTTCAATAATTTAGTGTAGTAAAGCAATTCGTAAGTTTTAAAATCTGAAATTTCTATTGTATGAATACTTTTTTTTACCCATTAAAATGGATAAATAGAATGTATTCCTATTAATTAAAAAACTATTTCTATTTCTTAAACATATTTATTTATGCATCGATGTACTGTTAATTAATTAAAAAGTATGTTTATTCACTCGTTGGCAATACAATAAATTTAAACTTTGCATGTAGATGAATATTTGTTTCCTCTCACTGTATATATAGCAGTTTCCGTCTTAAGCAATCGTCGGATCATATATATGTTGACTTACGACATACTGGAGGAAAATAAATCGTAACGTAAAATATCATAAGTAACGTTAAATTATGAAAGATTCATTTTCGCCGGCACAAAGACTACATGACAAATACTCGTCATGTCGAAAGCTATTCCCTGTTAATAAAACTTTACTTCATTACCTTGGTCTATGGATCAGATATGAAAGACGCTTAATTATGACTTCGCGTGAATGAAATATGTAAATCTTAGTGAGGGTCATTCTGCCTTGAATATTCTGGACGGGCGCTATAAAATCACAAAGAAATTGCCGTATGGAATAAAAGAAAACACGTCACTTTTTTAAAAAAGCAACAAATAGAGTGGATACCTTACGTAATGCAAAGTATAATTAATTATATAATCAAGGTGTTGACATTCCGCAACACTTCAGATAAAAATTAGGAAGGAAACTCCCATCAATACTGAAAACAACAATGAAAGCTTTGATATTTGGATGGATGTAAACACCGAGTAACCTACCAAACGAGGATGTTGTGGAGAGCTATGATAGCCCACATCCTGAAGTGAAACGTTGCATTTAAGAAGATTAATCTCTGTAGAAATTAGCACAGATTATCGAAAAGCATGTTATGAGATAGAAGATATATCTGCATAAAATACAGATTCTTCGGCATTTTCAGTGATGTTTCATCCATATTTTATAGAAATACAAACGGTACTTCACAACTTGTTGCTAACGTGACCAAACCAGAAGGCTGATAACGTGAACAAAGCAGAAGTTTGCTAACGTGATTAGAGCAGAAGTTTTCTAACGTGACTAGAGCAGAAGTTTGCGAACGTTGCCAAAGTAGGAGGTTGCTAACGTGAACAGAGCTGGCGTTTGCTAACGTGGCTAGAGCAGATGTTTGCTAACGGGGCCTGAGCAGAAGATGGCTAATGTGGCCAGAGCAGAAATTTGTTAATGTGACCAGAGCAGATGTTTGCTCACATGACCAGAGTAGAAGGTTGCTACCGTGTCCAGAGCAAAAGCCAAATGGGGCAGTAAATTTAAGAGAGTTGGAATCTGGGAGCAATGGTAAGGAGACAGACATTGCTTAAAGCTACAAAGAGAGGAGCCTGCGGCAAGCCAAGATTGTCTACGTATGAAATGATACGGCGTATGGAATAAGTTTTCGGTCTAATGGTAATATTAAGGCAAAACATTAATGTTAATTGTGCAAAATATTTTGTATACCCTCAAATTTGGTCTACTGCCATTTTACTTTGATTATACGAAAAGGTAAATCTATAAAAATAAGATGAAATATTCATGAGTTATTTCTCATTATAACTTATCTACCTAGACACCAGATCGGCTAATATTAAAATCCTGAATTTTATGTAAATGATGAAAGTAATATTAGCTGTCTCCTTATAAGGAAAAATCGGCAGTCATTGACCGAGCAGCCAGTGCTACATTAGGTTTAAATTTATAAAATCCATCTCTTAAAAGAAGTTATAAGGTTATATGTTGCTTTCCGATTTATAAGTGTCGTAATTCTTTCCATTTTTCTTATAATTTCCTCGTTTTTTATATGTTCTGTCTATGTTGTTGTCTTCATGGCTCTATCAAACCCCATTCCTGTTACCTTAAGTCGCCTCTTCATTGGTGAGGAATACCCCTCTATATGAAGATTGATGTTATATAGTTGTTTGATTCACGGTCGGTTGTTTCAAACGACATTTTGCTGTTTCTTAATACTCAGCTTAGTTTTTGGAAAGCATATTTTACTATTCAAATTCTATCTTCTTTTAAAATACTTCCCAGATATTTGAACTTCTCCAATTCGTAACTCGCATCGTGGGCTATTTCCCTTACTGACAAGCATATATTTTTTTTTCTTTTTACAATTGATAGTTAAATACTCCTTCACGCGTTGAATTACTAAATTCTCTTGGATATACCGCAGTAATTTTTCTGTGTCTACCCTCAAGACAATGGAATCTTCATATCTTACGTTATTAATATTGTCCGAACAGATATTAAGTCCTGATAAAACTTTTAGTTCTCTTAAGTGTGTATTGATGTAATAGTTAAATACATCCGGCGAGAAGGCTCACGATTAACTTTCGATCCCTTCCCATTTTGTGCCATTCATTTTCTGTTTGTATGCGTTCATCCTACACAGATTATTGGAAAATTATTTTCCAGTTATTAAGCACGAGCTAAGCTGTCGAGCTTCCTCAGCTGAAAATGAAGAAGATTTCATTTAGTGTACCGAGGGTAACTGTAAAATTGTCCAAATCGTGTAACGGCAAAATTGTCCAATTTTTAGAATTAACATATGAACTGTTGTATCTTAGAAATGTTCAAAGATATCTTACTTGAATTCTTCGACGTTTTTACAATACTATTGGACTCTACTTTGAGCAATAAGAATGTATAAATACTCTAAAAGCGTAACAGAAGAATCGTGCTGATATCGATCATAAACGAAAATGACATGTTCATCATTAATTAATCATACCTAAAGATCGGAAACTCATTAAGGATTTAAATAACGTTCATATATATATATATATATATATATATATATATATATATATATATATATATATATATATATATAAGTTATGAAGAACTTGGTAATCCGTATGGGTAATCCCAAGGAGAATGAAATCCTATGTGTATATATATATATATATATATATATATATATATATATATATATATACACTTTCAAAGTAGAGAAAAATAACAGCGTCTGTTTCTAGCATTTTTACAAAGAAAATTAGTGACATCTTCTCTTCTCTTCTCTATTAACTTCATTCTTTTTTTCTCTCTATGAGATTTTTTCTTGTCTACCCCTTCGAATTCAATATATAACTTCCGGTAAGTTAACCGTTTAGATGTGTCAATATCTGATAACTCACTCATGTCTTCTCTCTCGCCCCACTCACTTCCTCACTTCGTTAATTTACATATGTTTAATACAGCCCGTCAAAAATGTTTTGTTTAGAAGTAAAATCTGATGATCCGCAGTCCTTTTAAAAGGGCTGTTGTGAAATAATTTATTATATGGAACCTTAAAGTGGTCTGTTTCTATTTAAATTATTTGCTCAGGATTTACATTGAGCTCTCTGGATTTTATCCTCCTTAGGTTTACCCATACGGATTACCTAGTTTTTTTCATAAACTATATATATATATATATATATATATATATATATATATATATATATATATATATATATATATATATATAATTCTAGAATAAGTTTTTACTTATTCCAGAAGATCTTCATTTTCAAACTTTTCGTCCTGGAATAACAAGGTGTTACACAGGTTTCACGCACGATTTCATTTTTCAAGGCTTTTTTGGAATGTCGTAGCTGAAACCCCTCTCTCACGTGTCCTATGCATTGAGTTGGATCTGTTGTGACCTCCTGATACAGTTTTCCTCTCTACTGTTCCCTCTTTTTTAAACTTATTCTCCGTTCATTTGATGGTTCTTGAATAGAATTTTAAGATGGAAACCAGAATGGGAATGTTGGTATCATTGCTGAAGGCCTGAATGATCTTTTTTCCTCTCACCATTGCTCAGAAGAGAAGACAGTGGTGCTAGCACAAAGCGATTATTATTAATATTATTATTGTTATTTTTTTTTTTAGCTGAAAAAGAGCTTTTCAGTGATTCTTACGAAAAGTGGTATCAAAATAGATATGAGTCTTATTTGAAAACCCGGAAAAAAGAAACTCAATTAGTTTAGCGAAATTTAAATATATATTTGTGAGACGGTGAATTATGCTGTTACACTATTTGGACAAGTTTGCTGTATTGTTTTTGCATATCGTTCGACTTGTGTTGTAGTGTTCTTGCGGGATATAGAAGTACAGTCTCACCAAGTTTGTAGTAAATACATTCATCGGGATGGAGTTGTTAGACCCAAAACCAGCAGTTTTGTTATTATTATTTAAAGTCGTCTCTTTCTGAAGTGTTTAACAGCAGAAAATAGAGATTGCAGTCTAACCTGCTATAAAAACCCAAGAGAATAGCCACATTTATAACTTTCCTAAGGCTCTTTCTGGGAAATAGAATACAACTGCCTCGGTTAGAACTTCAATCCCATTCACCGATTGCACTTTCTGTAACAATAACCGCTAATATGTGAATTAAGGACTGTGAAATGTATTGTTATTAGGTTACTGTTCACCATATGACCAGTATATAAGCTATATTTGAAAAGAAACCAATTGTATTAGGATTTTGGTTTTGAGTTCTGGTTCGACAGTTATGATGTGGGATCTCAAAAACTTCATGCAATTAAAAACCGAAACTCAAGAATAAGTAACCAATCCTTATTAGCGGTTCTAGATTGTTGTATATTAAATGATTTGCTTAAAAGAAAAAAAAAGTTCCCTTTCTAAGAACAGACGCATAAAAACAATTTGCTTACAGACTTTAAAAATGGTCATATCTCTTGTTGCTTGTTTAATGTTGCATCCGGTTGTGAAATATATTCAAAGCTCTGTTTGTCCAAATGCAATTTAATATTACCTTTGGTTTACTTTCTCCTATCCAAACTATAGCCACAAGCAAAATAGCACATAATATCCTTATGGTTTGGATATATATTAAAGGATTATTTCTACATCAAAAGTTATTTTCAAAAAACGACATAGAATGAATGAAAATACACGAATGGTTGAACTCTTTATTCCACGTAATAAGATAAAAACAATAAATGTCTAACTGTGGAAAATATAAGCGTTTCTTTAACATCAGTGTTCTAGTTCTAATGTCGAGAATTTGTTAAAAAGACAAGTTTTATTTACTGCTCGGTACTGGTAACTTCCCCTTCAGAGCATGTGACCCTCCGAAAGAAAATAAAAGGGTGTTACTTTTCGAAAACATGTTTTATGACTGCCACTCGGAGGCCTGTGATAAAATGTATATCCTCTCAGCCAATCGTCAGTTTCGACTGATGTCATTATTCCATAAATTCACGAAAATGGTATATATTTTATTAAATGCATTGATTTCTCATCTTTTGTACATAATTGAAAATAGCTATATATATTGCGCACTTAAAAGTACTCTCACGAGAGCTATCTTTTAGCTATTTTGTAGCTACCATTGTTTAAAAACTAATGATAAAAAACAAGAGCAAATCAACTTTTCTTTTAAGCCATATTCTGCTGTCGTCAGATTAATGTAATGCATTATTTTCTCCTCATCTTATCGGTTTATGACTTTATTAGATTATTTTATTCCCTTATTATTTCGATTTGATTTTATATTCCATTTTTACGAACTTTAAGCAAAATTGTTATAATATAAGAAAAAAAAAAACCTTCAGAATAAACTGGAATCAAAACTACTAGAAATAAGGTATAAGCCCCGGTTTCCTTTCTTACAAGTGTATTGTCATTTTAAAGACAATCGTTTTATAAAGGTAAAAAAAGATTTCAAAGCTACAGTTGGCCCTCTCTTCCTTCAATCTCGGAAAATGTATCTCATACTGTTAAAAAGAATCTCCACTCTTATACGGAAGATTCAGTTTTTTTTTTATGTATTTCCGATATTCGGTCACGAAGAATTGATTTGCATCTTCCACTTCGCTATGCTTTATGAAATAAGCCTCCCAAAATATTCAAATGGAATCCATTGAATCTGTGAAAAATCAACGTATGAAATATATTACACTTTTAATGCAGAACGTACGCATGTTTTACACGTAATATGAAATATGATTTTCGAAGGTAGGATTTATTCACGCTTCGTAAATAATACACGGCAACAATGTATATTTGTAACGGTCATAATAGTTGCAGTGGATTCCGTCTAAATTGGAATTTACAAAGGCAAAAAGTGTAAAATTTTCATCACGTCTCATGACTTACACCTACGTCAAATATTCAAGAAATATTACTAAAGGGAAAGATGTGCCCTCCAGTAGGATTAGAACCTGCGTCTCCCTAACCCTAAAGGGTCTCGCCAAACTTGCAAAGACGAATACTGCGATATATGCACTAGTTCTCCCCAGATTCTCAAACTTTTATACCTGCTAAGTTTTACACCATAATGCAGACAAAGCCATTTCGAAAAAAGAAACGGACTTTTCTGTATTAATCCGAGACATTTTACTTAGTGGTTACACCTATTTGAGAAGACGCTCAGTTTATTTATTAAACAGTATATTTATTTTTGTCTACCTGCTTGAGTATTCGAGAAATTGTATTAAAGAAAAGATGCGTCCCCGACAGGATTCGACGGTTTCTCGTGTTAATGGGGGTATGTAAGTTCGATACTGCTGGATGGCACATCCTTTCTTAAATTAATTTCTCGGATATCAATGGACGTACACGAACATAAATAAATATACTGTTTAATATATAAACATAGCGAAATCTCAAATATGTTTATCCACTAAAAATAATGTTTGAGATCTCTCTCTCTCTCTCTCTCTCTATATATATATATATATATATATATATATATATATATATATATATATATATATATATATATATATACATATACATATATATATATATATATATGTGTGTGATATATATATATATATATATATATATATATATATATATGTATTTTATATATAGAATATATATGTTTATATATATATATATATATATATATATATATATATATATATATATATATATATATATATATGTGTGTGTGTATTGGGATAATAGACGTAAAATCAATGTTTCATGACTTTTTAAGTTCAAATGCTCATAATTTATAGTATACAGAATCTCTTTAAACTGGATGACTCTTGAATAATGATTATATATCGTATATGTATTCAAATTACATCCGTGATGAAATTGGGACGATTTTTCCGGATGTAATATTCTTTTTTTCTCTACAGATCAAGTAGTTGAAAAATCCACGGTCTTCACGAATATTTTTTTATTCACATTAAGTAGCTGAACAAATCCAGAATCCTCCGGATGATTATTCCTTACTTAACAATAAATGGAATAAGTTCATGAGCGCATCTCTCATGATTGCACGATGATTTTTTCACAATCTGTCGCAGTCAGAAATTATCAGGAAACTGAAATTACAATACAAAAATCTCACGTGAAGGTGCATGTCACTTGAGCTTTCTCCCTTAGAAGCTAAATCGTGTCTAGTCGTCAAGCGACCCAGATTCCTTCCCGTCGAGAGAGAACCGTTTAGAAAGGAATTAAAAAAAAGAAAAGAACGAGGAAATGCAAAGACAGCGTGTCCCTTAATAAATTCATTATATATCGGATTTAACATTGAACACTCAGGGCCACATCACATTATATATATATATATATATATATATATATATATATATATATATATATATATATATATATATATAATTTGTAGGTCTGAGGAGTTGCGTCGTTATTACGAATCCAATGAAATAAATAACCATGAAATATTAGTGTTCAAAGCCTTTTATATTATATTCTTGCTCTGCCTTTTTCATAGATCTCTACCCGAATTTAATACGTTTGGAAATATATATTGAACACTATAATATTATCTCTCTCTCTCTCTCTCTCTCTCTCTCTCTCTATCTATCTATATATATATATATATATATATATATATATAACGAGTTCTTTCCTATTTTCTATATTACACACACACACACACACACACACACACACATATATATATATATATATATATATATATATATATATATATATATATATGCCTGTGTGTGTGTGTGTGATATTGTGGAAGTAGAATAAAGGAGAGTTATTTAAGTTTAGCTGAAACAGAAAAACGCATAAAATTAATAACCAAATTTACACGAAGTTTGAATATATATTGTATTTCTGAAACACGATATATTTACCAAGGTTTTATTAACAGTCGCAAGGCCTGCAAGAAAATAGGATAAGAAGCAGGATGTGACGATTTTTTTTATATTGATCCTTGAACTGAACAATCATGTACGAGCAAGAATGCAATATTTCCTAGTTAAAAACAAAATGTCTCCCAAGAATTTTCTTTAGAGAGGCTTTTATCCTCTTTGGCGATCATATGGCGGTAAGAAAAATGGAGTAAGGAAATAAACTCAATCTTTGTACCTTCATCAAATGAATGAATTACTTTGACTATTAAGGATATTATTGGTGACATTAAAATAAACGCTTTCTTAAACATTATTCTTTTGCATAGTGTTGCAGGAGAACAATCTCTCTCTACAACGTGTTTCATTAATAATGACTGCCAAATCAATTCTCTTAATTTGTTATTGAGTTTTTCTTGGGTGAGACCAAGAGATGTTTTTTGTACATACAGGCTGTGATGGGTAATTTATCGACATTTTATATTTATAATTTCGCACATGTGCCTTGTCTGGTTTTGATTTTGTCGACTGCTCATTAAATAGGACCAGTTGCGCACCGTCTATGAGAAAAAGAGCACCATGACGGAATTTACTCCGCCAGAAATTTGGAAACATTATGCCGTACTGCTTGGCACTCGCACCAGAAACTTCAATACCAACATTACAGTGCGCCTGGGTGTCAATCTGATGGCAGTGCAGTGTATTTAGAAAGAGTTGGATAAGTCTAATTGTGATTATGACTAGTGATGGCGACGTTATAACCCTATTCATTCATCTTCCCACGGGGACTCAGACTCATAAAGGAGGCCTACATCAAGTACCTTGTGAAGGTAGTGCTTCTCTGGGTCAAGAGGCTGAAACAAACAAGATCATGAGGCTGAAACAAACTAAAACTGTCAAATTCATTATTTATTACAAATCTTAACTATTTTCAAGGATTCTTTGTTGTAAAATGGTGTGTAAGTTGTTGAGAAGTAAACATATTCTTAATTCCCGAATACGGCCCGTACATTGTGGCTCTGTTCGTAGTTGATGTTGCTAAAGTTCGTGTTTTATGTTAAAAGTAGGTTTATCATTCTGAGATTGTTTTTTGCAGTTCGAGGGGAGAATTATTTTTGCTTTTTCAAAGATTATGCCTCGTATTGAAGTTGACAAGTTTACATGTTGGCTCAAATTTCGTGTTATAGAGTTCTGACACGAGATATGTAACACTTTTATATACATTAGATTTTATTGGCTCTTTAGAATTAATTTAATAGTCTTTGTTTCACATAAAATATGCATTTCTTTGTAATATTCATTAGAGAGAATTTAATTCTTTGTAATTTTCTTTGTCATAAATCGATGAACTTTTTGTAAAAAAAATAATAAAAAGAATTAATATGTTTTAGTTCTTAAAAAAGATCGCTCTAAAAAATCGATTTTACCATATACGCAATAAAGGTAAAAAAAATCAAAATATTTTAGAAGGTTTATTTTTACATTGCTAATTATGTAATTGGATGCTACTTATGTTTTTAAAGCATTTAACAATTTATAGTTATAGCATAACATACAACCTTACAAATTTCAGAAACAATTCATTGAAGATTCAGTACAGTTCTAGAACGCTCCAGTAAGTTCGAAAAGCTTCCAGAATGATTTATAAGGCCCCAGAAAATCATAGTACTAATATACATATACGAATTTAGAAATGCCATGTTGGGGATATCAGCTAATAGATGGAATTAAAGGCTTCTTCATTATTTTTAGCAAAAGTTTATCGATGTATGCTAGAAGAAGCCCATTATTTTACAAAAGTTTAAAAAGTCATAAAACTTCACTGTGTGTGTGTGTGTGTGTGTGTGTGTGTGTGTGTGTGTGTGTGTGTGTGTGTGTGTGTGTGTGTGTGTGTTCACCTCCAAAGAACTAGATGACTATAACCAGACAGCTGATTTCTCTTCGGACCTATCTCCGGCGGATCAGTCGTGGAAGGACCTTTTTGTAACATTCAATACCGCCGAATCCAAGCTTTTAACGACCCGCCATCAAAGAGCAGAGCCTGACTTTCCGCCTCTTATGATTGATGCTTGTTCTCTTAAGAAGTCCTCTTGTCTTGAAAGGCTGTTGGAACTCAAGCTCACTCTAGACCTCAACTGGAATTCATATATACGTTCCATCACTAAACATGCTGGAAAATGGTCGTTTTCTTGTATCGCTGCAGTAACTATCTGATTCCTTCTGATTTGCTCTATATTTTACAAGATTGGCCTGCAGTTTCCCAATACTCATTGCCTGTCTAGATAAAGTTTAAAAATGTCTATTGGGATTTGTGAGTTATGAATTATTTCCCACTGTATACCCCCCGCTTCGTCACATGCGAAAAATTGCAAGCCTCTCCCTATCGCTATTTCCACGCCACAAGTTATTATGAGCTACATTCCGTTGTTCCACCCGTCCAGACCCCTGCCACTAAGTCCCGCTATGCCAGGTACACGGACATGAATCATACTTATTTCCTTTATATTTCACTAGTATGTAGAACGTTCCACTCAGACAGCTCCCTACCAAGAATTGTTGCTTTGGTGAACGAACTCCAGAGCACATGTTTTCCTCGTCACTACAATCTTAACTTCTCCAATAGTATGGTTAACAGTTATGTCTCCTACCTAACCTTAGAAACAGCACTTCTTACTCTTCTTGCTTTCGTAAATAATAATTCAGTAACCCTCTACTTTGAGTGGCTCTTGGGCCTTGCATTGAATGAACATTTTTAGACACAATATTTACATACAGTGTGATTAGGCAGCGGTTCTTCTTCTTTATCGAAAATTATGCACATTTTATGTCTATTAAATGTAACCATCGTCTTTTCTAAATAGTGAATAATCTTCCGCCATCCTGGCTGCTGCTAATATATAAAAATATCCCCAATTAATCCTGTTTCCAAGCTTTCGACTCTTAAGTGTTATCTTCAGAGGTGCTTATAAGGAAGTTATGGGGAATAAAATAAACTGTGTCATAAGTGCAGCGTCCGAAAGTGTCATTATATTTATTTAAATTGAATCCAAGTCGTCTTTTTAGTTACGTGTTACGTTAACGTGCGCAGTGACATAGGTTTTTGTTGTTTTCTTTTTGAATGCTTTGCAGAATGTTAGTTGGAGGCTATAATTGTTATAAAAAATAACCATACACAAATAAATCAATTGTAATCTCCAACACCGCTTTCTCCAATCCACATCTAATTTGCGCCTTTGTAGCTCATTACGTACATGTTTGAGTGCGTGTGTGCATGCTGTCCAGCGTTGCTTTTTTTTCAGCAAACTAAACATTCCAGATGTAAAAAGTAGAATTTAATTTTTCTTTTGACAATCTAATGATGAAAATACAAAATAAATCAATGAATGAACAGTAAAATACATTATTACTTGAAAGAAGTAATACTTTTAAGACTTATTGCAGGATTGATGGTTAGAATGAAAAACGATTCTACTTACCTAATTAGTTTGTATAAAGGGATGGCACAGCATGGAAAAAGATGGGTATAGTAAGAAAGTCAAAGTTTGACAGAGTTACAAGGGAAATATCTGTGTCTTGGGTCAAGATCTCCGACGTCCTGAAGAGAAAAGACACGGCAGATAAATATAAAGTGTAAAAAGGGAAGGAGCTCGTTCACGATAAATTGCTTCATACCTTTCTCGATAGCCTGGGTGCGAAAAAGAAAAATAGAATTTGAAAGGCTTTCTTGGATTTTATTGAATTTAGTTGATGCCTCCATATATCACTATCAATCCACACTACAGTTTAAACAAAGAGTATTATCTTCAATAGTCAATGTCTCAGAAATTATCTCTATCTTTCCCCGGAACAGACAACATTTTAAAATATGTCATATGCGCATAAAATAAATAAAATATTTAAAAAATATTCATATAATTCTTCTCGGTGTGTTCATCTTCTGTTAGACGGTTCTACACTTGGCATCACTTAAACGTATGTTTAAATTTAAAATATATTATTCCAAAAATGCCAGGATGTTGTTAAGAACACTTGCCTACGACACTGAAATCATTTACCGCCTGATCAAGACGATCGAAATTCTTCTTTTTATTCGATGTGCCGTGTCCCATTAGGACGTTGATGACCTTGGCTATCTACAACTTCCTGCCCTTTTTAACTCGTAATAAATTTCGACATTTTGTTATCTCTCCTAAATCTTGTTCCGCCATTTACTCAAGCTCGCTATGTAAGTTACCCTTTGCTTTTCACTATTCCTGTTTTCTTCAATCTGTCCTTGGAATATCAAATTTTATATGTATTGTGTACCCGAAAATGCTATTGAAAATGAGTTATTGTTTTTGGAGCGCGCAGTAGCAACGCTGAGTTTGATTTTAAATTTTTAAAGGTTGTGCGTTCATATAAAATATGGTGATGAACGAATTTTTTACTGGTAAATACATATATTTTCGTTGTCCTCTTATTACTCAGAGAAAAAACAAGAACAACATCTATTCTATACCTGAAGATGTCTGTAGGAACAGACGAAAGCTTGTAGTAAAAATAAGAACTAATACGGCAGAAATTTATAGAAACAAGTATCATTTCATTCATAACGGATTCGGAGGTTTTTGTATATTATTTGAATTGTTTGCGATGATCGATTTCTCGCCAATTAAATCATTAACCTTTGCATTGGTTTTTGTGAATAATTCATGAATTTGTAAAGTGATTGCACGTTTATCGTAATATATATATATATATATATATATATATATATATATATATATATATATATATATATATATATATAAGAACCATCTTGCAGTTAGGTATCCGTTGTTATCCACTTTCCCTGATATCTTCAATCTGTCCTGTGAGTATAAAGTTTCCCAAGCCCTCTTTCCTCATTATGTGACCTGGAAATGCCCACTCTTTCTTCCTGATATAAAGTATAAGTGTTCTTTATGTTTCCATTTTTATCTAATACAATTTCGTTGCTCATATGTTCCTACCATGGTATCCTCGGCATCCTTCCGTAGAACCACATTTATATTGCTTCAAGTCTCTTCTTCATCTGCGAGGAGAGTGTCCAGCATTCACTGTCATATAGGAGGACTAGTATTAAATAACATTCCAATACTCTTTTCTTCTAACAATATTGTTCTGTTTCTTAATACTTTCCTTAACTTTTAGAAGGTATCTTACGCTATGTTAATGCACCTTGGGATTTCAGTGTGGCACTTTACACCCTCTTTTAAAACACGTCTCAAATATTTAAAATGTTTTACTTGTTTGATTTTGATATCACCTATTTGGAAATTTCATCTTGGGCTGTTCTGTTTTTAATAACCATAAATTCTGTCTTCATGAAATGGATGTTTAGTCCTTTCATCTCGCATTCGTTCGTACAGATTCAGAAGAAAATAAAGAATTTTGGACAGATTTATCCTCAATTTTTAAACGAATGTGCAGCAACAAATACGAACAATGGGAAAATGTTATAAAATATAAACACAGACCTTGCTGCCTAAATATATACGGACAATATATATATATATATATATATATATATATATATATATATATGTATATACGAATGACATTATATATATATATATGCGAATGACATTTTATATATATATATATATATATATATATATATATATATATATATATATATATATATATATATATATAATGGCATCATCATTATTATTATTATTATATATATGTGCATATGTGTGTGTGTGTATCTGTGAATCTGGCTGTGTGTGGTTAAACAATTTTTTCGTATCATGAGAGTTGAATATTTCTCCGAAATTTCCATTTTATCATTCTAATATATGTAAAATTCTAACCACTGAATTGGGAAGAAAATTTAGTCTGAAAAATTGTTGCATAAAATAAATGCTCTATTTTGTTATGATTAATAATATTCATATGGACACACAAAATCTGTAGTCTGATACGCATTTGTTAGCTGAGTTTTAATCTGAAATTTCAACTGTATAATATTAGATCTAAAAGAAAAGTTTTCTTTGAGAAAAGTTGATTATATTGAAGATTTTTTGTGAGATATCATTATACCAGTTTCTACATATCTAGATATCTAATAAGGTGTTTCTTTGATGCAATGTTTTATATACGAATATATTTTCTTTTACATATCAGCGTATATGCAGTTTCCCGTAATTCATCTCTTTTTTTTTCTATCCATTAGCGCCTGTCTGTCCAAGCGACAAGAAACGATAAACAAAAGGAAAAGAAAAAAGTAATCAATGCAAACAAATGTCCCTAGCTGAAATTATTAGAATCCTGTTTTGTTTTTTTCGCTTTTCACTAATTTGCAGACAAAGGAGAAATTGCCTAACCTACATATATCCAGAATTAATTCAGGTAAAAGGTTATATATTTATTTAACTTTACAGATGTCCCTTTAACTGATTTACTTTACAATCCAAGATTGTTTTTTCTTAGTTATCATAGAACGCCATAATTGAAAATTGCGCAAAATCTGGCATATTCTCCGCAATTGTCAACGATGAACTATGTTCCGGCTTATCATGGCATGAAAAAATAACTCGCCCATTTCCGGCCTCTGAGATTACGTTTCTATTTAGCATAGATCTGACATTTAATTGGTTAATGAAGACATACCCACATGACGATTTTTAAATTTGACCTTATGTTTCCTCCCGCCTTTAACTTTCAGAAAAGATGTAACACTTTGTAATTTTTTCTTAAAAATCACTTAATCACCAGTTATTTACCATCACCTGAAGAAATACAATCAAAGTATTGAAACATGAAAACTTTTGTGTAACGATTTCAACATGTTTTTATAGTATTAATAATAATGAAAATAGTACATTGCTCTATTTTGAATTGAGCACTTTTTAAAAAGTAAATGCTACGAACAGTGGAATTTTGTCCCATCTGTTCTTTCTCTGATTTGGATATATATATATATATATATATATATATATATATATATATATATAGATAGATAGATAGATAGATAGATAGATAGATAGATATGTATACAGAAATAGAGACTCAAATACGAACTGTTCAAAACTGTTGCTTTGTTTGTTTTTTTTAATTTAATTTCTGGGTCTCATGGGAACAACGTCACATTGTGTTTGGATTCAAAGTTCAAATTTATTATGAATATAATATAGTATTGTGGTATAAATTCAATATAGAGAGCGTTGATGATATCAAAGAACAAATGAAGTTATTAATAGTAAGTTTAAAAGAGATATAGATCTGTTAATGTGCATTGAGTCAACGGATGGGATTATTGCAGTACCCCCCCCACACACACACAAAAATATATATATATATATATTATGATTTTTACATACGGAAAAAACCTTACTCACTACAAAGATGCATTCTTGTTTCGATGTGCATGCATCTTGACTGGTGAGAACCCAAAAACCTTTTTGGTTTT
This sequence comes from Acanthosepion pharaonis, assembly GCA_903632075.3. Classification (NCBI taxonomy): domain Eukaryota; kingdom Metazoa; phylum Mollusca; class Cephalopoda; order Sepiida; family Sepiidae; genus Acanthosepion; species Acanthosepion pharaonis. The sequence continues at coordinate 2,519,702 of CAHIKZ030004979.1, read as the reverse complement.
AGGTTTTGCTTTTTGGTTCTCACCAGTCGAGATTCATGCGCATCGAAACAAGAATGTATTTTGTAGTGAGTAAGGTGTTTTTGTCCGGATGTAAAATTATATTAAATATTGCTCTACTCTCGGTATTCAGCCATCTTTTGAATTAATGCTGTGAACTTTAGAATTTATTATTTTCGTTCTCATTCCATTCGGATATATATATATATATATATATATATTGAGATTATCTTTTGAGGTTTAAACAAATGAGTTTCTGTTTTTAATCTTTGCAAACTTTCTGGTTGCAACCCTGATATTTTTTTTTCAATATTTGAGTCCGTATTTCTGTCATGGCAATTTGCCCATGCAGGCATAGACACTGTCGCTTATAAAAAGAAGCAGGTACTGCTTTTTGGAGAGGAAAGTTCCACCAGTAACTCTGATATTTGGACCGAATATTCTTGCTCTAACACTCGTTTTATATGTTTGTATTACTGTTTCTTTTAATACATTTGTTTAATTCAATTCCTCTCTCTGTGTCTTTATTTCTGGTCCCAACAAGGCCACAACAGTTCCCCCTCCACCTTTTAAGGTCAAGAGAAAAGAACAAAGTAAATATAAGTTTGAAGACAATCAAAAGTGGATCAAGTTGTAATGTCACACTTTTGGACATGATGACTTAAATACTCATCTGTTATTTACTCAACGAAGCACGAGACCATTTGAAAAAGGACGTTTTTGTAAAGAAAGAAAATAAATAAAGTAAATATCAGTATAGGGAAATGATATTTGTTTGCATGTAGACGAAAATATTCACAGTTTCAGAAATATTTACTAACGTCTACAAAAAGAAAAAAATATATATCAAGGCTTCTTTCACCGCAAAAACAAACACGGAATACAAGAATAACTATTTTTTAATCTATCCGCTTTTGCCGCTTCGCACCACACAAGTTACACGCAGACACCAACCTTTGACCTCAACAACTATTGATTACATTGATTCGGCATTAAATCTTCTTTTGGGGGGAGGATTTCGTTATCTATTTTCTTCTATTTCTACTGGATATCGATTTGTGATTTTTTTTTATGCCGACTATGAATAATGCTAACTTGAATATTTTTGCCTGCTTGCTCGAGTTTTCTTCAGAGACAAAAACGGCCAACGTTGTGACAAACATTGTTAAGCGTATTTCAGCAAATATTCTCCATTTTCTATGGAATTCGTCATAAATTTTTACTTTATTTTTCCTTTTTTTTCTCTTGATCGAACAGACGGGTACAAATGAACAGAAAATCTCACAGACATGAAAAAATTATGCATATAAAATGATAAAGACACATGAATATCTGTACATATATATGACTATTATGTACACATCAATATATATATATATGTATCTCAACTGTCATATATATATATATATATATATATATGTGTGTGTGTGTATGAGTGTGTGCGTGCAGTATATTTTTCAGTGAGTTATCGAATATAACATAAGGTCGGGAGTTTGACTGGGTTTAACGGCAATTGCGTCAAAATATTGATCAAACGTCCTTGGTGTGCTCCCTTTTGGAAAGGTTTCGGAAGCCAGGCAATGATGCCAGCTCCTTCAGGAGGAGAAGTATTACCTGGTGCGACGGCAATCGGGGATTGAGTTAATATTAATTTCAAAGTAATCTATATATATATATATATATATATATATATATATATATATATATATATATATATATAGGCTTGAGTTCACACTTCTTCCTCAGTTACCAAGACTTAGTGATTTTAAATCTTTCAGGTTATTAACCGATGAAACAGGCAAGAGTAATCATTTAATTTCAGCATTCCTGAAGCCACCGCCATATATATATATATATATATATATATATATATATGTTTGTGTGTGTGTGCGTGCAAATATATAGAAAAATACAAAAGAACACGTTAGCTAAATAATCCGAAGTTCTTTAGTATTTTTTTTTAAAAAATCAGCGCCCAATCTTGTTTTTGAAACATGAGAACTCTTATGCAGCGAAGGAATCATATTTTTTAAAATAATTATAATATATGTTAGACAAGTGGATTTTCTAGATGTCAACCTAGATCTTGCTAACAACATTTTCCAACCATATGTGAAGGTTAATTCCAACCCATTATACGTGCATCCTAATTCCAACCATCCCCCTTCGGTTATCAAACATATACCCTCTTCCATTGAATTTAGAATTAGCGCTAACTCTTATAATAAGGAGGTTTTCAATAAACATAGTGATTTTTATAATTCTGCACTAAAAAATAGTGGATACAAAAAATACCACTCTTCAATATAAAAACCCTGTTAATTGCAACCATAATAAGAAAAGAAGATCTAGAAAGATTATTTGGTTCACTCCCCTTTCAATGTTATGGTCAAAACTAAATTAGGGCGTATATTTCTAAACCTAATCAAAAAAACATTTCCCCAACCCTGAAAAACTAACCCACTTAGTAAAATATTTAATCCTAATACCCTTAAATTAAGCTATAGTTGTGCTGATAACCTGGAGCAGATAATTAAAAAACATAACAACATAGTCTTTAACAAGTATAGGAGTTCAAAAGGCTTGACTAATCAACAGGTTACTAACTGCAATACTAATTATAAGAATACAAATAACAACTTATGTAATTGTAGGAATCCGAATAATTGTCCACTACAAACTAACTGTGGAATTACTTCTGTAGTCTATCTTGGTACTATTTCAACAGTTGAAAATCCAAATATAAAGAAGTTTTACATTGGTTCTACCATGAAAACATTCAAGGAACGCTGGCGGGGGCATATGCAATCCTTTAATCACAGTGAATATAGGTACATGACTTCATTATCCAAGTATTTTTGGAATCTAAAAGATAAGAACAAAACACCTACGGTTAAATGGAGTTTGGTTAAGAAAGCTCATACATGTAACTCCCTATATACCCCATGTTACCTATGCCTTAATGAAAAATTTGAAATTATTAGATCTAAAAACAAATCTGATCTCTTAAATCAAAGATATGAACTTACAGTAAATTGTAAACACCGTTATAAATTTAACTTAGTGTAGGAGTCGTATACTTTAAATGATAATGATATGTCGCTGTATTTTTAATAGATTAGTATTTTTATTGCATGATGATCATACATACGATATAAGTGTGTATTGTTTACCTGCATAGTGTTATTAGTGTTGGTGTAAATGTGTATATATTTATTTATGTGTTGGTTAGAGTATTTGCACTGAGGAATGTGTAGGTTGGCGTATAAGTGTATTTATGGTTTTTTTTGGGTTTTTTTATATATGTGTGGGTGTGTGTGTGGTGTGTGTATGTATGTATATATATGTGAGTGTGTGTATATATATATAATGTGGGAAGGTATGGTAGATTATAAGAGAAAAGGTTAATAATTGTTGCTGTATATGTGTATGTGTGTGCCTATATATGTATGTGTGTATGGGTGTGTGTATATGTATGTATTTGTGTGTGTATGTGTGTATATGTATGTATGTATGTGTATATATGTAAATATATATATGTATGTATATGTATATATATATATATGTGTGTGTGGTTGTATATATATATATATATATATATATATATATATATATATATATATATATATATATATATATATATATATATGTATATATATGTGTATATATGTATGCATGTATGTGTGTGTGTATGTGTATATGTATAAATATGGATATGTATATGTATGATAAAATCACGGCAGTATAATGGTAGGCCAGCATGGTTCGCTAGATTGGGTGCGACTGAGTAATGAGTTCGTTCCTCACTGGGTGCCCCCTAATTTCGGCTTTGTGCCACGATATATTTGTATATATATATATATGTATGTGTGTGTGTATGGGTGTATGTATGTGTGTATATATATATATATGTGTGTGTGTGTGCATATATATATATATATATCTGTATGTCCTATTTTATTGTGTATGTGTATTTATATTTAAGTATATTTCTGTTTGTATGAATGTGTTTATATATTTGTATGTTAGACTATATGTATATTGCTGTGTGTTGGTATTTGAAGGTATATTTATGTATCTATATGTTAACACGTTTATATATGTATTTGGTTAAGTGTTGTATTTTTATGTATGCATGTATATATGGGTAGTTGTTATTGTAGATAGATATATTTATATATATGTTTATTTGTAGATATGTATGTATGTGTGTATATATATTTATGTATGTGTGTATATATATTTATGTATGTTTGTGTATGTATATTTATGTGTGTGTGTTGGCACCTATTATGTATGAGTTTGTTTGTGTGTATGTGTGGGTATGGAAACTTTGGTATATCATGACTGTTTTTATATATGTAAGTATGTGTGCATAAAAGTCTGTGTATATATATGTGTGTGTAATTAGGTTTATATGTATATGTGCGTGCATGTGTACATGTTATCATAGATATGTATATGTGCGTATATGTTTATGTTTATATATTTATTTGTATGTATTTATGTATGTATACGTATGTATGAGTGTATATTTATGTGTGTTAATTTGTTTTTGCTGCCGTGTGTATATATATATATATATATATATATATATATATATTTGTGGGTTTCTTTATCCTGTTTTTCTTTGCCTAATATATAATGAAACTATTATCAACTTATATGATTAATATATATTTTTATTGATATTTATGGTTTTAGAATTTTCGTTTTAATATATTAAATAATCTTATTTTTAAACATTTTTATCTTTGTATATTTGCTCCCTTAAGTTATAATTCAATAAGTGGTTAGCGTTTATTTAAGTCTGAAATATTTATTGGTTGTGATTTCTCATTGTCTATGTCATTGTCTGTGGATGTATGTATGTGTATCTATCGGTGTCTATGTGTATGTAGAGTGTATTCACATTTAACTGTGTGTGTGTATAAGTGTTAGTTTCCACGTCTCCTTTTTTCAGGAGCTGAAGGGCTGTAGAGATGTTCATGTATTCCCCCCCACATCCTCTTTTTTTTAGTGTGTGTGTATGTGTGTGGGTGTGTGTGTGTGTGTGTGTGTGTATATCTAATTATGTCTGGGTGCTTATGTATTATAATCTGATTGTGTTTTTGTTGTTTTTACGTGTGAGTTTAAGACCACATTCACAAACTTTAAAATAAAAACGGAAAAGAAAAGGGAAAAAGAAAAAAATATATATACATGTGTTGTCAAATGACCGGATGTATTGTAGCGTCTTGTCGATCGTAATTTCAATGAAGAAATGAATTGAATAAACATATATATTTTTTTCTTTTCTCAATAATTTTGTAGTTTTTAAACTTAATAGTGATTAAATTTGGATTTTAAAATTTCCAGTTTTTAATTTTAATATTAAATTTTATCATATAATTTTATAATTATTAGTTAGTATAAATTATTTTTAATATTACACGTATTTAAAGATCTGAATAGCTATTATAGCAGGATTTCGTTGTCAAGCTTTTTGAATCTTTCTATACTTCGTTTTTGATTGGTTATTCTGGCTTTTGTAACAATGTTTCCCCCCCTAGTGTAGGATCGTTAATTAATCTGAAACTTTTTAAAACCATTTATTTTATTTTCAACATCATCACTTGATAAGACACAGAGTGTGTTGAAACAAAATGGCTATTTTTGTAGTGATTTTATAACATACTTATGTTATAATTTTTTTATAAAAAATAATTATATATATATATATATATATATATATATATATATATAATGTGTGTATATGTGTGTGTATGCAACTAATGCCATTAATGTGTTTATTTTTGTGGCGATCATATATAATTCCACCTTCCGTTTTAACTTATTGATTTGTTTGTGTTGTATCGTCGAAGTGAATGATACACTGAGAAGAATGAGTAAGATCAATCTGAATATTGATCAGCTTAGTATCAACTTATTAATCAACTTATTAATCAAATTATTAATCAACTTTTGAAATCCTTAATCGTAGACTATTTAAGGCTATGAGCCAGGCCATCTGGTAGAGTACTGAAAGGCTGCTAGCTACTTTACGACAGTTTTGTATTAATGAAGACATTTATAGGGCTTATGACAAATTGCATGTTGAGTTTCGATAAATTATTTTAAACTGTAGTTGTGATAGATTTAGTGAGTAGAATTATATTTTGGGGATTCGTTGGCTTTGCCAGGAGATGACGATTTCCAATTTTGGAATATTTTATGTACTTTTTGATTCGCATTGAATATGAAATAGGATAGAGGAAAAGCTTGAAAGAATTTTAAATGTATTTCTGCTCTTCATGTAAATATTGAGGGCTGTTAATTCTGGTTGCTTTTAAGTAGATTCCGATGATTATTCCCGATTTTATTTTGTTGTTATGATGGGAATTGTAATTTATTAGATCATTTTTATTAGTTCATTGTCAGTGGACACTAAGTTTTTAAGCTACTCTTAACAATGCATACGAAATAGAAGAAAACAATACTTTAACTGTCCACGATATAATGCCACACTGCTCCAACATCGATTTATCAATAAAAATATATGTTCAATTTATTATTGTTGTTTATTTCTTATAAATTTTAAATAAATTTCATACCTAAAAACTAGACTACGGAGAATCTATCCAACCTTCATCAAAGTAATAAATCTTGTTTCACACACACACACACACACACACACACACACACACACACACACACACACACACATATATATATATATATATATATATATATATATATATATATATAGCTATTTCACTAGGTAGACAGATTATTTAATGACTTTGGCGATGGCTACCATAAAATAAAACACAAAAGGATGTCAGTTTAAAAAAGACTGATAAACCTTAAAAAAATTATTCAATATATATTTCCAAGAATTACGCGGAAAGAAGTTATAAATTAACATTTTGGGCATAATCTCGTTTTTCTAAATTGTGAAACCTATCTCGTGTTAATATATGTATGCGTCTGACGAAGTATGTATGCGACTTATTTTACTGTGTGCATTCAGCTGAAAAAAAACATTTTTAAAAATAACTTGTTTCTTATTTATTCTCAACCTAGTATTCTTTTTGGATAGCCTTTTGTTAGTGGCTTTTTTAAATTAACCATTTTCTGTCAGTCCTCATGGCAGAAAATGTTTAATTTCTGAGAGAATGGAAAGGAAATTTGTTAGACACATCTCGAAGTCTCCTCAATTAATGACAGAGAACATTATCAATGATGTAAAGAGATCTGGGTTGAATATATCGGCGAAAACATTCACTAGATGTTTTCATCGAGCAGGACTTCGAGCTTGTCGCACAAAGAAAACTCCCTTGCTTACTGCTTAGCACCTAAAGCGCAAATTAGCTTGTGTGTAACATAGGATTAATATTGAGACACGGTTTTATGGTAAGATGAAACCAAACTAGATTATTTGGTCACATGGACTCACGTTATGTATGGAGGAAAGTGAATGAAGCTCACAAAACACAAAATACCCACCCCACAATTAAGTACGCTGGTGGGAGCATTCTGCTCTGTAGATGTATTGCTGCTTGTGAACCAGGAGAAATAGTGAAAGTATAGGGTATTATGGATAAAGAGCAATATTTGGCTGTTCTTAAAAATAATATTTCATGAAGGCAGTCTTTGGGTAGTCACTGAACGTTCCAACATGACCCGAAAAACACGTCACAAATTGTTACAAAATCCTCAGATGATAACAAAATTAATTTATTGGTATACTAAGCAGAAAGTCCTGATATGAATCCCATAAACCCCATTGAAAATTTATGCTCATATTTGAAGAAAAAAGTTAAAAAAAGAAGTCCTCAAATAGCTATTAGAGTGTGATCTTGTCAGGGATTATCTAAAATGATTAAAAGTAACAATCAATTGATTTCTGAAGCAAGAAGGCCAATAATTTTATTCTGTGTTGGATGAGTTTTGGTGATTTTTCTGTATTATTGTTTGACATTAAAATAAAAATAAAAGATTTTTTTGTAAGCATTACTAAACATTCTTTCAAATACATTATTTCATCATTTTTGAAAAAATGCACATAAAAATGTGACGTATAACAGCTTTATTTGAAATTATGGAAGATGGCTGAAAAAGTTTGTCCACAAGTATATATGCTTTTACACATATAGCGTAATATATATAAATAGTGACAAGTAGACAATTTATATGAAAATTATATATTAACCTAGTTTATATAGATATATGATCTTTTATACATGTGATTTTTGTATGCGATCGTTCTTGTCTGCCTCGTGTCTATGAATTGAATGAAAGAATCTATATACTCACCGATTTACTCATTCTCTCAATCCAAGAGGAAAAGTAATGATAAAATGGAATGGTATTACACAGAAAATATATGCAAAAAGCTCTGAAAGAATTTATGTCGGGGGATTTTCGGAGCTATGCAAATATTTTTTCTGTTCTGCATTGAACTACACGTTTGGTCTGAATACGCTTCATTGTCGAAAGTAGACTAATGCCAGCATCTCGTGTCGCACTCACCTATTTTCACGCAGATTACAGAAACAAGGTTATTTACATTCGATGTCGTGTCACGACGTCGTGGTTTATCATTTGATCGCCTCTGTTGATCTTTCTCTGTTACGATGTCCTACTGTAATTTCTCGAAAATAATACGCATATTTTTATTGTAAATTACCGGTAATTGTAGGGCTGTGTATTATAAATAGGTTTAAACAAAAAATATTTTTTTCATTATTGATTTATAATAATAAATACGTACTTTTTGTTCTAAATTAAGAAATATATTATCCCAATTTACATTTTAAATCCAATAATAATAATTGCGACATTTTTGTCAATAAATTTATGTTCATCAGTAATCGCATTTTTTATTTGGCGAAAAAATATAAAAAAAATCTATTCAAAAGCTTACCTTCGTAATCATCAAGTAAAAGATGGGCTATGGGTGTTATTCTTCTAATAGATCTATCAAACCTCTGCATAAAAAGAAAACAACAGTTTGCTGAAGGTTTAAATGCATTTGCAGGATACATGGTTTTCATAAGTTCTTTTGCCTTCATCCTTATTTCCACAGTATTTACGGAACGTCCACTTGATCGTCTTTCATTCAGAAATTCAACTAAACTTTTTTTCCATAACTGGATATTGTATTTTCTTCCTCTACCCATTGCTTTGTCATTTAATTTACACTTTTTAGTTGACATTTATTCTTTTTCCTTAAATATATGTTAGCCTCATTCAACTCAAATTCTCTATCTGCAGCTGTTTCCTATTCTTTCTGCTAATTCTATCACATTTTGTTTAAAATTTGAACTATAACTCGCATGTTTTGACGACATTTTGGCGGTTAAATAAAATTTTATATTCATCGGCAAAACAGCATTTAGTGCCTCACTCACCTATTTTCACGCAGATTACAGAAACAAGGTTATTTACATTCAATGTGGTGTCGCGACGTTGTTGTTTATCATTTGATCGCCTCTGTTGATCTTTCAACATATTAGCCGCTTAGGTTCGATTTTATTCTTAATGTCAAGGTCGACAAAATGTCTTCGTAATTTTTTTTTTTTTTTTTGACATAATCTATAGATGCGTATTAAACATAGGGATTAATATAATTCTTAATTGCTGGATAATTTGTTGGGGTGCGTATTATTTTTGGGTGCGTATTATTTTCAAGAAATTACGGTATTTGCTTTACACCAGATTTAAAAAAAAGGTTCGCTTAATTGCAAAACCGTTTATAATTTATTTCACTCATCAAATATTGAAACTAATTTTGCGAACGTTTCTATAAAATAGGGAAAATGAATGAAACAAAAAAGAATGTATTACTGATATGATGCTCATTCACCGTCCAAATAAAATACACGCGACATCTTATTAATATGATATTCATGAAGGTATAAAGAAATAGAAACATTTCCTAAGAGAAAAAGAAAACAGCACTTAAATGTTACGTAATATCAGTTATCCCATATGGCAGTAAATGCTGGAAAATCTCCTCACAGATGAGGAAGAGCTTTAAACAACAGTGATGTGGTCCTATAGCTTTGGTTGGCAACCAGTCTAGTAGAATGAAACTCCCAATACTAGCGAGATCGCTCTATACTATAGTGTGTACATATGTGACTGAGGATGCTTGTGACTCGAAATATCCAACTGAAAATCTTCTACAGGTATGCACGTTCGAATGAATACGACCTCTGCTTAGCTTTCGTCTGGATTCGGTTGATTCGTTTGATAGCCCCGTCTCCATCGATCCCAGGTGAATGCAGGTCCAAGTATACAGTTGACGTACTTTATTCATGTAAAGAAATGCCGTCTATTTTGTTACATGTTATGTTGTTTGTTTCTTATTAAGAAGTGAAAATTAGGGAGTAAATTCTGATGCGCCATGGCAGTAAACACGTGAGAAATACCAAACATTATATCTGAAAAATTTTTTTTTAAATATCAATTTATTTAGATATAATTTATTTTAAATCAAATGTAAATTTTTCACCGATATTCGAGGTCCGGTATTATTTCCAGGTTATTATTCATAGAAGTCACATGCGCCATCTAGTGGTCATGAAACCTGTTATTTTCTTAAGGGGATGTCAAAATCAGCATTGCATTCCCCCACCATAAGTTATATAAAAATATCTTCAGGCGTGCTTGATCTTGACATACACTTTTTTTTATCCAAATATTTTTCCCAAGGAACACCAATATTATTTTCTTTTTAATAATACTCCTATTCTGCTTATTTTTTGTAATAGTTGTCAGTATCATGCAAAGATTACAACGACATGTGGATTTGTCTTCCTCTAAGTAGACAGGTTGCTGGCCAAACTAAAAAGACATCTCCATGTCACATCTATTGAAGTTATCCTGATCATGAAAAACATGCCTTTAAAAATATTAGAAGACACAGCACAAGCTTAGATTCTTGAAACGACTCAACATGATTACGGATCACACTGATATTAGAATATATCAAAGATATGCATACAAAAGTCTGCAATATTATCTAAGTGCTAGCACAAAAGGATAATTTTTCGTTCAAATTAACTCAATTTATCTATCATTTCACCAACAAAAAAGAGATAATACCACTTGGACGCAAAGGTTTAATGTGTGAGCGAGAAGCATTTAATGAGTAGGAGTGAGTAGAAAGTACAACAAAAGAACTTGTTTCAGGAAAGCATAAGATGGCGATTGGTTTTATATTTAATGTTTTGAAAACTGTACGTGGCACGGAAGCAAAAATCAGTAGGAAGTTCCACAGGCAAGAAATTCGAGAAAAATATTAGAATAGAACATACGATTGCATCTCGAGAGTTAAACAGGAAAAAAAACTGAGATCTAGCTGCCAATCTAGTTTCATACATGCATTTGAGTCACTCTGGAAATAAAAAGCTCATCAGAACATTTGGCAGGAAAATATTTGTAGAAAAGACAGAGAGAAATCACGTCACGTCGCTGATAAAGTGGATGAAGTCTAGATGCCATACCAGTATAGATTACGTTACAAACCATTCTTTAAATTAAGTCAGAATCTCGAGATATATTGCAGGAGCACCAGACCATATTTGGCAGAAATATTTATGCACGGACGAATGCCAGAATCTGACGTGATAGGTTTTCTGGCTCGGCACAGTGAACCTAGTAGTAGATCTAGCAACTGATTCAATATAATCATTCCACTTCATGTATTGTCTATAATTTTAAGAAGAGTCATTATTACTTACACTGCTCGTGAGTTCAACTCTTTTTTGTACATGAGTCTTCATGTATTTTGGGGGGTATTTTTGGTCCTCCTCCAACGTTTCAGCTGGTCTGTTCTGACATCTGTTTGTGAAAAAGTAAATAATGTTTGCAATTAGATGTCTTTTTTTGCTACATTTTCATTTGAATCAGATAAAAACGTCTATCTTCATACAGGTAATTACAGCCATAGCACGTCGAAAGTCACGTTCGATTACCGAAGATAAACAACATTGCACCTGTTCAGTACCTAGATGGGTGTTGGAGAACGTAAGCTTAGATATACAAGTCGTGCTATGGAAATTGGTTGTTCTCTCCCATCAGCTATGGGTTAAATGGCAGAAGAGACTCGGTCCTATAAGCCTTGGTAAAATATATTCACTGGTTTAGGCATATTGTGAGAAGGATTGAGAGTTTGTAGTGGAGTCATTCCAAAGTAAACACCCTGAGTAGACGTTTCCTGGGTATCCATCCGCACACTGGTTATATACGTGGAATAAAAGGGAAGAAAATAAACAATAATAAAAATATGTGATAATACGATGTCTTCCGAAAGAAAAAAGCGTATTAAAAAAAAATGGAAAAAAATGTCCTCATCTACAGACTCGCTTAATACGGTCATAAAATCTCCGCTTTTAGTAATCGATAGAAAGTGTAGACTCAAAAATAGATATCAAACAGATTTCAAGTATCAAAGCAGATGGTATAACATTTGTTTTCTTGCCTAGACGTTAAGGAGCTGACATCCAAATAATTCTGACCACTTCCACCTTTTAAATTTCATTAAATTCACCTATGAAGCAGGTCGGCGCAAACATTACCACAATATTAACATAGGAGAAACGTGATTGCTGATAATGACTTGCTTTCCTTTATCGTAATGCTTATTTTCAGTAATAATGATCGACACTGCATTCATTTGGTGCTTACAAATCGTCCAATCTGTGGTGGTTACACCGTGGTGAGGAATGTTTAAGATTTTGTTAATTATAGCTAGTTTGAAAATACGGTGGAGTAGTGGATAGTGGCTCGGACTGAGGAATCGGAGAGCACAGTTCGAATTCCAGTCGAATCCATTACATTCATTTACGTGCTAATACCCTTGGGAAAGATATGAATCCTCTTCTTCTAAGCAGGACAAACCGGGTTCTGTAACCTTGGATGGCAACTGGTCTACCGCAGAAAGAAATGGCAACCTACTGCGGGAATAAAAATCTGTCTCGTCATTCATGTATCGAAAGATACATGATCGCATACGCGTGTATCACGCAGGGCACACCACTGAGTGACTGCTTCTCCACAAGGCCAGAGGATCAGAAAGATATATTAAATCCTAGAACAGTTATTTTTGTGCTCAGTATATAGAAATAATAACAGTATATACATAAAAGATTATTATTAATTTATCAATTGATAGCAAGCACAGAAACAAAGATAAAACACATTTAGCTAAGTAAATTCGTATTCATTAATGTCGTTTTAATTGCTATGATATTTGTAAAAAGATTGCCAGATGAGTTTATTAAAACCTTCAAAAGGAGGAAAAATATAATTATGGCATCTGTGATGATCGGATAATTGAAATTCCTATTCATGTACTTTCCTCTTGATTATCCCAGGTAAATGGACGAATAAAATACCTTCTACCTAATTAAACACTTGAAATCATCATAAGCGATACCATTATCCTTAATAACAATTTAATAATTCCGTTTCGTTCCCTAATAAATATTTATTTGCACTTTATATTGTTCGTACTGTTCTCTTCATCATTGTTGTTATAGTCACGAAGTTTTAACTGTTGTACATTCGGGCCTTCTTCAGGTGATTGAAATTTCGAAACGAATCATTTATTTTGTTCAAGCATCTGAATAAGGCCGGGGCGTACAATGGCCAAAACTTCGTGAATATGGCTACAAAGATGAGGACGAAAGTGCGAACAATGTATATAGTGTAAATAATTACAATATCTAATTTCAAAAATATAGACAGATAAAAAACAATTTTCATAGGATCCCACCAGGAATTGTCTGAGATCTGTTTTCATAGCTTATTCCATGAAAAATGTTATGAGGAAACGGTTACCAAATACGGCGTTATCTTCATCTGGCGAGAAGATAAATAGATCACTACGAGTAATTTCTTTTAGTAGAAATCTCTGTTTTTTAATGCCTTATTAATCAAAATGCCTCTTCCTAAAATAATCGGGCCTGTATTTTTTTTATAAATAAGAAAACCAATTCTGACAAGAAATGCTTTTTACCGCTAATCAAAGTATCAGTTATCCTATATCAGAAATGCACATTTGACGTGGGACCTTTCAATATCTGCTGATATTTAAACCCGATACCTACAGAAATAGTTTTTTTCAGCAATGCATATATATTTTAATCCGATATTACATTGATTACATTATTACCAAACGAGGGATATATATATATATATATATATATATATATATATATATATATATATATATATATATATATTATCTTAAGATAGTATTTACGAATATTGATTTGCGTTTCTAAAATCGACTAGCATTGTTCAGAATATACTTTTATTTCTACAATAGGAAGTTATATATATATAATGTTTTTTTCTAGCGGTTTATATATATATATATATATATATATATATATATATATATATATATATATATATATATATATATATATATATATATATATATATATAGGGTTAGGTATATGAAATAACTATATATTAGCGACCGTAAGCGCATGGGCTGGCGTGCATACGCTGGTAAACAAAAAAAACAAACAATTACCAATAAATAAATTACAAATGAGAATTAAGCTAAGAGGTGTAGACAGAATAGTGTTCAATGTGATCAGACAGAGCTAAGAAATATATATTAATAAATACACATATACCTACGTTTGTTGTGCGAAGAAATTTTCATTGGTTATCCAACTCGTTGCGCACAAGTTATTGCTTCTTAAATAAACAATAAACTATAACTTCTGCCTGACGAGTTGGGTAAATTACGAAACTTTAGCCGCACACCAAACATAGGTATAATTGTATATATATATATATATATATATATATATATATAACGTTAGAAAAATCATTTCTCATATATAAACATTATTTTTTATGATGTTGCACCATTGGCTATTCATTTGCGAGATGCTTTTCGTTTGCTAGTTTGACAGGTCCAACTGAAGTGTTGTTATAGTGGAACACACCTATGCTATAGTTAGTAGACTCTCCTACCACAACTAGATTTCTCTGCGTCATTACCTATTATATCAAGTTCCTAACGTTTTTGTACGTCGAACCTATTTTAGGACCGACTTAGTACAAATACAAGCCTCCACTGTGAAACCACTCCATAACAAGTGTTAAATGTCACGCAGTCATTGCTTCAGAGATGCATTAACCACAGTATAACCGTGCACATATACATTGTTTGATCTCCATAAACATTCAGTGCTCGTTAATGAATGTCTATAAATGAAATTTTATCCGGATAGAGAAATGCAATGACACACCTCTGTATCGTACGAACATTCGTATTAAACACCATTTACGAGACTGCTCTTTGTAATATGGCAAAAGAAGAAATTGTGGTTCAAATTCAAACCACTACCCACCGTTTTTCGCATCATGAGCCAACATAATAATTTTCGATACGTTATTTCGCAACAGTTCTGATACATGATTAGAATCGTTAGTTTTAGTTATATAAGGTGTGATGGTGCAAATATCTTATGTGATGGTGTATATGCCCGTCGATCTATGCTTCTACCACCAACTTTCTGTGTCTGTGGCGATCCTCGTAGTAAAGAGAAAGGGTGTTTAGCGAAATTAAATTGGTTTCATTGTCACGTTCGTTTAATCTGCTGTCTTGAGGACAATATACTAAATCTCGTCTGTCTCTGTCGATCCTTGAAAATTAATATTGATCTCTTTACATCGCGAAAAAGATTACTTCTAGAGATGTTAAACTGCACACAACATAGTCTGAATTGATTTCTTTTATTGGTCTCACTAATGAAATTCTATTAACTACTTATTAGTAAAGACAGTGCTTGAGAGACATTCATTGTATTTTTTATTCACTTTTTTCCAGCAGTTTCAGGACGCGTGTTCGTTAAGAAACAAACATTTTCAATAGAAATTCGGAAAGAATCTTATTTTTTAACTTAATCTCATTTTTTAAGTTAATCCAAAGCGTAATTGTTAATTCTTTACGTTCAAAATTTGTTTTCTTCTATATTCAGCTCCTCACAATTTCCTATCATTTCTAGCTCTGAGTAAACTTAGTCTTTTTACCATCTCTCCTAAACCCGGTTCTATCATCCATTTACTCAATCTCGTTCGGTATGTTATGCGCTTCTATACTTTGTCGCTCATGTTATCAGTATGTCCTTATGAGTGTCAAATTTTCGAATCCATCTTTCCTTGTTATGATCTCTGGGATCTTCAACTGTTTCTTTCTGATAGTAAGTATGTTTCCTTTTTTCTTTCCATTAAAGGCTCTCAGACCTGCTAATTTCTTCATTTTCTCTTATATCCTTTTTTCATATCTGATGTCCGATACTAATGTCTGAATATTGACCTACAACTTTATCGCAATATGATACGTAAGTGCAAATCTCTATCATTATTTTGACCAGATAGTTTTAAACTTTCCAACATTAATGTGTTTTTTTTGTTTTTTTTTTCTACTGAACCTTCTGAAATCCAGAGTATCATTTACTTACTTATCGTATTTCAGAAAAAATGATATATTTTCAACATTTTTGAAATTTGAGATTTTTTGTTTCCAACTAGTTATAAAATGGATACATTTTTTTTTCATGTCTAACTTTAACATTAAAACTTATTTAGTTTTACTTCAAACAAATAAGTTACAACGGATTAGAAGCAAATCGTTCTTTTGCTACATTAAAAATTGGTTCGTTCGATTATACAGTCCTGGGTATGACGATAAACTACATCCAGTAGCAAAGCCTCTAATGCGGAGATTGAAGGTTTTGATAAGCGTGAAACCATCTCGTACTTGCTGTTGTTTCCGGGTCTACCATGACCAGGAATGGTAGCACATGTTAGGATCCCAGATAGTGACCCCACCCCACAAAAAAGCACTATGAAAATATCAAACCACATTTTTATAGTAAAAACTAGCAGTAGAGCCCGGTTTTGCCCGGGGATGTAACAGCAAGAGATAGATCAAGTATCGACCATCATAAAGACTGAAAAATAAAATTGACAAAGATTATTGTTTAAGGTTGACGGACACACATGTCTTAATTAGGTTTTTTTTTTTTTTTTTTTTTTTTTACAAATTGGTCAAACCCAAACTCAAACAAAAACATTGTTTTCAATCATTATGAGTCTACCGATTGAATAGAATTTTATTATAAACAATTGTCTTGTAAATGGAATTTTTAAAGCATTCTGTATTTAAAAATAAAGGAAAAAGTGTGCAAGACAATAAGAAACACTACCTGCCAAAATGATTTTCACTTATTGAATACAGTAAAAAAATTACATATTTTTCTTGTGGTGATTCATAATTAGGATTCTGATTTGAATATATTTTCCACTCGTTGTTTCTAATAGAAAAAATATTAACTTTATTTGGGTTTATTAATTATGATCTAACAAATCGTATTCATTTAGTAGCCTTTCTGTAATCTTTTGCAATTTATGATTTTTACTTATTGAATACAGTAAAAAAATGTGGAGACCATGTGTAATTAAAGTAGTTTCCGGTTATTATTTTTAGTTAGGAGGACTTCTATATGTTTAGATTTCATTTGTTTACTTTTTGTCTATCGTTCTCTGAAAAAAAAAAACGCTGAGTCACCGGAAGTTAACAGCATTCGGACGTTTGAGTAGCCGACAGTAACTTCCGGTCGGGTGCGATTCACTTAACCGTGCTTTCAAATTGATTTCGTGCAAAAACAATTGTGTTTTTCCAATATTTGGCGCTGTTACAACCACCGCAAGGTAATTTTATGTAGTCCTGTGAAGTTTTGTTGAAATCGGTTGAAAAATCTAGGAAATCCGATCCAATATATAAACGTACACACACACACACACACACACACACACACACACACACACACACACACACACACACACACAAAATCTGCATTTTATAATAAGTAAGGTACCAGTTAGATATTATTTGTAAAAATTACGAACGATACATACATATTAATAAATTAGAGCGACTTCACCAAAATCCATTTGAAATCCTACCAAACAATTAATATAAAAGAACTTTCACGGCATTTACCCATATTATATTCTACAATTTCTTAAATCAAACTGTATTGCAAAACAACACCACAACATAAAACAGACATCATCACCTCCAGTAATTATACGCACACAAGCATGGATATGCAAAAAAGCTGAGGATCATCTACCATGTATTCAATTGTGAAAGCAGAATAACATATATTTTTTATTATATCAAAGCTCCCAAGAAAATTAAATTTCGGCATTAAATGGCCCATAAGGAGCTGATAAGCCCTAAAAAAATTAGTCAATCTTTCGAATAAAAATCTATTCCTCAGAAACAATTATTTCGTATAAAAAAACCCCAAATATCAAGAATAAATGAATAAATTTAGAATCGATAATATTTTGGTGAAAGAATTTTAATGTTCATACTCTTTCAGCAGTGTGAATCACGTTGAAGACTTTTTTTTAGTTATTTTCATAAGGTTGCTTAATTTATGTCCTCTTCGAATTGATGCGCATGTCTGGTTACTATCGGAATGTGATTGCTGGTTTTGCCAGAGGAATGCGCGCGCATTTTACATCAACCACTGGAGTTCAGAGTGAAACACGGTGACATTCGCCAGTGACAATTACTTCTAAAATTGCTTCTTTCTTCTCGCCTCCATAAGCCCAGCCCTTTGACAAAGCCGTGAATTTTCTAAATAACAAATCAATACTGGGATTTTCGCATTCATCACCACAGTGTTACATCAGGAAGACGAAAAGGTTAGTCAACTAAAATTTCCGAGGAACTACTGAATACGATGTCTCCCATTGGTTCTAAATATAAGCACTAAGTTAAATAAAATGCTTGAATCATTTTCGGTGGGTACGTTCCTCATTAGTTAATAGCATACACCTACCTGCTTCAGAGGTGAGGATAAAGAAATTTTCAGGCTGGAAGTGTTCATGCAAAAATTTCGGTGAGATAAACATTGAATCAAAATAGCGTCAAATATCAATCCATGAAATCCTCCTATGTGAAGAATATCAGTGACGTAAAACATCCTGACAAGGGCTGAGCCTTATAGTAATCAATGTTATGGGGAAAACGGCTGTTCGAGTATGCAAAAATTATTCTGTGTATCGCGCGTATCCTTGTATACACATTCCTTGCTACATATATATATATATATATATATATATATATATATATATATATATATATGAAGAAATATAGTCTTAAGATGTGCTATCTTTATGGGATAAATTACTCATCATCAGAGATAGAGCGTGTGTAAATATAAAATTGATCATAGAAGTCAACACTTAGAGGCGGCAGTCTGTTTCATGCTAGAGGCAATCGTCAGGCCTGTTGACTTCTATGTTCATTTTATATATATATATATATATATATATGTGTGTGTGTGTGTGTGTGTGTGTGTGTGTGTGTGTGTGTGTGTGTGTGTGTGAATTAAAAAAAATAAGGAGCTCAGTCGTTTCCGCTCCCTCGGTTTGAACATTTCAGTATCATCAGGCTGTTTGTATCAAACCTTACAACAAACATAATAACATCTGCTACTTCTGTCAACAAGAAAAGTTAGCAGTAATCATATTCCCGGATCTCAAAACCATTTGAATCCAAGGTCCGAGGTTATGAGCCGTTGAATTCATACAAAAAAATCTTCTTTATATCATAGGAAGCTAGATAAAAAAAAAAAATACGCACATTTACAATACCCTTCCATTCGTTCTCCTCGTTCTTCTTCCCCGATTTCTTCGCCTCGTCCTCCCTTCTTATAAAACCCAACATCTATTGTTACGAAAAGAAAACTGGTGACCGTGAATTTTCATTTTATTTCTGAAACTCCTCACTATATGTTTTCGTAATCGAAACAGCGGATAACCGGAACGTGATAACGCTGAGGTGAATGGATGAGTAGGAATGATTATCATTCTGTAACATTTTCTAATAGTTTAATTTCCTAGGTGAGGGCTTGCGTTTTAATGATAGACATAACAGCGTTTGTTTTGTTTTTTTCCCCAACATTTTCGCATTTCTGGAGAAAATTGACATGCTTGAGTTATGAATAATACGTATCAGCCACCATTCTTTGTCCATAATCCTGTCATTTCATGAAAGATAGCTGTCATGATACATACGGCACATATTAAAAAATCTGACAGAAGTCCAGACTTTGGTGCTGAAACGATTTGACAGAAAAATTATAAGTGAATTTACTGTTTTCTTTTCAGTTTTTCTTTTCGCTAATATAAAATATAATTTTTATTTCTCTCGTAAATAATAATAGAATTTAAAAGTGAGATGTTCGTCTTAGTAGATTATTGAAAAGTTTGCATATTACCCAAAAGTAATTCGTGAGACTTCACATAGCCAATTTTCCCTTCATATTTTTGTTTCCAATTTGCTTAATGTGTTCGTCTATAATTGAACGTGATACATTATGCTTTCACCTGAATCTGGCTTAATACTTTTGGATAGAGCGGAACATGATCAATTGTGCTTTTTTCCTTACAATTGTGTTTTATATGACCGTATATTATTGAACGTCATGCATGATTCGATTTTGTTTAAAATGTACTTAACCGCTTCATGCCTCGTGTTATATGATGCGTTATTGCATTATTGCATGAAATATTTTTACAATATTCGTGTGAGGTTGTATTGTGCCTTTTTTTTAATATGCCGAACATATTCTTGTATAGCATGAACATAATGTATTTTGTCCTTTTTTTTAAAAAACTGTGTCGTATATTTTCGTTTATATTTTGAAAATCATGTATTGGATCCTTCTGCTTCAAATATGATTGTTTGACATTTAAAAGTAATGCATTTTGACTTTTGATTAAATGCACTTGCAATATTCGTGCATATTTTGAACATAACGCATTGTGCCTTTTTGCTTAGAATCTATCTAATATGATTGTGTATAGTTTGAACATAATGTCTTGAGCCTTTGGCTTAAACTATAGCTCATAATATCGAGTATATTTTGAACATGGCGCATCGTGACATTTTGCTAATCTCAGTTAATCTATATCAGTGAATTCATTAAAAATATCAATATACAAAATGAGTGTTAGTCAAGAAGGTAGCTTATCGGAAATATTAGTCATGCTTTTCAAATGTACATTCTGCCATTTAGACACCGGCTTTGCGCCAGTGTACATATCATAGATATTCTTTATTAGATGTGTTGAATTTGAGGCACGGTGGAATTCCAGCCGAACCCATAACATTCACTAACACCATTTGGAAAGGTATGAATCCTCTTCATCCCTACAGCTATGGGTAAATAGCAAGACAGACCGGGTTTCTTTAGCCTTGAATGACAACTAGTCTACCGCAGAAAGAAACGACAACGTACTGCTGGAAAAAATATCTGTCGTCAGTCATGTTTCTTTCGATACATGATGGCCTAAGTGTGAATCACGCATAGCACATAACTGACAGATTGTATTTGTTAAATTGATTGCGTATATGTTGAAAAAGACACTTGACGACTAAAGATTAAAGCTGAGTCATACAAGTGTTATAGAATAAATATGAATCTAACTATGGGACTGTTATTTACTACTAGCAGTAGAGCCCGGCGTTGCCCGGGGATGTAACAGTAAGAGATAGATCAAGTATCGACCATCATAAAGACTGAAAAATAAAATTGACAAAGATTATTGTTTAAGGTTGACGAACACGCATGTCTTAATTAGTTTTTTTTTTTTTTTTTTTTTAATGAATTGGTCAAACCCAAACTCAAACAAAAACATTGTTTTCAATCGTTATGAGTCTACCGATTGAATAGAATTTTATTATAAACAATTGTCTCATAAATGGAATTTTTAAAGCATTATGAATGTAAAAATAAAGAAAAAAAGTGTGTAAGACAATAAGAAACACTACCTGCCAAAAAAGTGAAGTTTTGTTGAAATCGGTTGAAAAATGTAGGAAATCCAATCCCATATATAAACGAACCCACACACACACACACACACAAACAACCTGGGTTTTATAATAAGTATAACTCGATATGAGTTGTCCCCCTTTCATTCCGCGAAAGCGATGTCTCTTAATCATGTTTTCAAATTGATTTCATGCAAGAACAATTGTGTTTTTCCAATTTTTTTATGCTGTCAAAACTACCGCAAGGTAATTTTACGTAGTCCTGTGAAGTTTTGTTGAAATCGGTTGAAAAATGTAGGAAATCCAATCCAATATATAAACGTACAGACACACACACACAATCTGGATTTTATAATAAGTATGATTTAATATTGTATTCCATCTGAAACTTGCACAATCCAGATGTGATATTGCCAACCGATAAAAGACGCACGCATGCTTGAATGAATTGATTATAAAAAAATATTACTGGTTAGATGGAGGTGCAATTTAATGGTGACGAAATTCTTCACTATCAAGAATGTATTTTTAATTTAGAAAGCCAAATTCTACAAATAAACATTTGACATATTAAGAAACCGTCAGAAGAAAAATTCTGTTACGATATCTATTCAGAGAATCTTATTATTACCGTATATAACGATATTGCTTTACTACATCAGAGAAGAGAAATTTATTGGAACTGTTCTTAATTAATTACATTCATGTAAATGCTTTATTAGAGACTGCAGATAGCCTGCGGGTTATTTGAATTTTTAATAATAGGTTCCCTGAAGTTAAGCAACGCGAGCCTGGTTATATGGGTAACAGCTTGAGAATACGAGGCGTTGTAAACTTGGATGTTTGGGTAATGTAATCGATAACGGTTCGGAAATGGGAGAACCAAGTTTCAATTCCAGTCGGGTTCGTTATATACACTTCAAATGTAAATACCATTGGAAAAGGTATGAATCCACCTCTTTTACCCTCCATCTATGTGTTAATTATTAGATCTTGTATCAGTAAATATTTATCTCCCATAATTTCTAACAATCTCAATATAATTTCTGTCTTTAAATAACCCGTAAAGGGTTGATAGGCCGTAAAATTTCAATCCGTAATTATTACTAATGAATTTAGCCAGGTACAATGCTTGAGAGTCACTCAAGGTAGAAAATTGCAGTCAGATTTAGAGTATTTCAGTATTAAACCATCTTATCCTACATCATCGTCATAAAATCCATATTTCGCTTATGTAACAATATGTGATCTTTTTCTTTAATTTTAGAAAGCGGTTGTATACAACTGACAGTTTAAGTATGCCTAAACATGTTTGGCACCATGCATGACAACAATATGACCAGGCTATTTATGAATATGATTCTAGTTTACTCATTGATATTATGGTTTCGTAGCAATTGGGGGTGTTGGGCGAAACTATCCCTAGCACAGCCCATCTTTGTTCAATTTCCCATACTAAATCTGCTGTAACTGGTTTATACTCTGAGTTATTTAAAGTGTTTAGTATTTACTAAATGTAGATCCTGTTTTTTTTTTACAATAGGTACAGGCTATGTGCTATCCCTGCTTTCATTCTAATTGCACATCAATGAATAATAAGATGTTTAAAAACAGTATGCCGACTAAGTTTAAATCATTCTGTAAGTAGGTCATGTAAAAATATAAATTCTATACAGGGGCTGCAAAAGTAGATATACAGTAAGTAATACCATATTTGACGTGATTATTCATATTTTTTAAAATCATTCCACCCCAAGCAAGGCGGGTAACGACTAGCACGCAAGGGTTTACACAGTGTTGGAGCGAGAGCAAAGAAGAAAGAGTGGTAGAGGAAAGGATAAAGAGAAGGTTAGGGGAATAGATCTGGGCATCTGGAGACGTCGATTGACATTACATTTGAATAGTTGGAGATTATAGCTATCAGGAAAACAAGAAATGGGGACGGAGTTCAACAGGCGAGAAGTGCGAGACATGAATCTATTGGAGTAGATGGATACATTTAACAGTTTAACAGTGAAAGGGTGAGAGCGAGATGCCAACCTAGTTGAACGCTTAAATTCATGAAGTCTGGGAACCAGCGAAAGAAGTTCATCGAAGCAGTTACCGTGAAAGTATTTGTAAAAAAGACAGAGGGAGGCAACGGTACGTCTGTGAGAGAGCGACTGCAGGCGAGATGCCAGATCAGAGCCAATTACATTGCATAACCGTCTTTGGATTATATCAAGGGCCTTGAGACAAACAGAAGGGCCTCCAGACCATATATGGCAGCAATACTCTATGCAAGGGCGAATGGTTGATTTGTAGATTTGAAGGATTGACTCCGGCGAGAAAAATTTCCTGACGTGGCACAGGGAGTCAACTTTCCTTGCGATGGACAAAGCTATTGACTCAGTGTATTCGTTCCATCTCAGGTCAGCAGACAATGTGAAATCGAGCAGTCGCAAAGAGATGCTGTCATGGAGCTGACCGTCAGACATTCTAATGGGGAGCAGGGATGGTTCTCTCTGATGAGTAATAGAGAGCAGTTTTGTTTTTGAGGCATTGTTTATATAATTTTTTTTATACTGTATACCTACTTTTGCATAGTACCCCTTCCTTAAATATGTATGGACATGCTTCGAAAGGAGAGCGAAGCTCTTGGAATTAATGGATAGCTTGGAATAATTAGAGAGGATGGAAAAGTAACAAATAAAATATACATTCTATCTGGAATAACTGGGCTAGTTGAGAAAAATTAAAATCTAAGAAGCCAGTCGTACATGTCTATTCCTGACGCGATATATTCAGGTAACATTATATAACATACAGGCTGAAATACCCGGTAAAATTGTCAGGTTCTCCGGACATCGTATGTTCAATTTTTGATAAGTTTATACATAAATGTACACTGTATCCTTAAGTATACTTATGTATAGTATAAAAGAACTGGCAGTTTTTAAATTACCTGATAATTAACCCAGATATCGTATGCATGAAATAAAAAAACAGTAAACGTATATATTGTAGGACTTCTGCTAACAAGGGAACGTTTCTTAACGACTGCTAGATGTCGTTTTATGAAAAAAAGGACAAAAAATGCATGTCTCTTATCACTCTCTTCGGCCACAGGATACCATAATGGCAAGTATTGTTCAATCCACCCTCGAGGGGGGACATTTTAGCTCCTAGCTGAATCACGTACCGTGTCGCAAGAACTCGCTTCAACATCTGTTAAAGAAACAAACCCTCATACGATGACAATAACAATGTATCGTATAATATATACTTCCATTCAATGCAAGAAAATATGTCAGTTCAACAAACGAGACACTGCCCATAAAAACTGATGACTTCTAATTCAATGCTTTGAAACGGTTGGTTGAAGTGTTCAGCGACTGAAAATTGTTGTTGTCTTTGATGTTTTTTTTTCGTTTTTTTTTTTCCTATATAAAGTTTTTTCCAGCATCCTTACATTTTTTTCCTGTTGTAGAAGTAAGACTATTAGGGAGGCCCTGTAGATAAAGCATCTCTATCCTTCTATCAACTTCACCTTATTTAACAGTGGGAAAGGAGTGTTAAGACCGAGCATCGACCCAGTGGTGGTGGTGGGGGGTCAACGGCCAATTCACCGCCCTCACTAAATAGTGGGCTTGGGAGGCAGGCTTTCAATAAAAATTAAGAACAACAGGAGAAAGAAATGGCGAAAACAATTTCAAGTTCAGACAATTTATCAAGCAAGACTAGTCGGCCACTAAATTATGAGAATACTGACGAGACACTTTCGCATCTAACCAAAGACATACAATTTTCCCTTTTTTTCTGATTTTTCTTTCGAAACGGGATTTCTAACTAAACCATCAAATAGGTTAGAATGATTAGGACAAAATGTGTTACTATGGGCAAACATACGGACGAGTAGGGGGAGAAAAAAAGTGCAAAATTAAAAAAAAAATAAAAATACAATAAAATAAAATTTAAAGATTAAAAAAAATAAAGAAATAAAGAAAAATAAAGAATTAAAGAAAATCGAAAAAATATTAAAATGAGTTTTCGGTAGAGCGAAATTATACTCACACAGGGAAGCAAGTGTAGAATGTTTTTCAGGTAAGCTGCTTAGAAAAAAAAAACAAGACTCTGATGGAAACATTTGCTAATGTCGAAAGAAATTGGAAAAAAATGAATATGCATCAATATGGTAATTTTCTTTCTTCTTTTAATAAGTATACTAAGAAACTTGTCCGCAATTACGAAAGGATTCTATTATAAGTAGACAAAACTCGTCTAAATTATTTAGTGAGACATGTAAATGAAATCCTGCTACCAAAATATACGCAATTTAAATTGCATTATACAGCAGCTTGCCAGAATATCAATATATGCCACTATAAAATCACACAAACAAAACTATCGTCTCTTTATTATTATATCTCACATTTCCACACTTTAGCAAAAACCATAAACCAACTTATCATACAATACATTCCCAGTAAATATAGCATAAAATTAACTCTTCAAGTAATTCAAATTTAAAAAAAAAGAAATAACCTAATAATGAAACCATAGCCTTAGTTGACGGTGAATATTTATTCACTAATGACCCAGTTAATTAAATTATTGATATTAATATAAGAAACATATACAATAATACGCATTTACCTATAGTAGATAGTTAAAAATAACTAGGTTTGAACCAATAGTTTTAAATAGTTTTTCTTTTTAACAAATATATCGATATTACAATAATTTAGTTACCTCCCTTGACGTTCGCACGTGTGTCGACATGATAAAATTAAAAAAAAAACCTGTAAGGTGCATAACCTTAGCTTTTTTGACTTCATAGGTAAAGATTTAATTTTTAGATGAACACAATTTTTTTTTCTGAAAAAAATGATTAACACAACATTTTTTTTTTGTCTTAAAGAAGTCAAAAAACCTGATGACGACATTAATTGTGCTAATAACGGAAGTACTCGTAATAAAATGAAGATGCATCAACAAAACTCATCTAAATTATTAAAAGAAACACGTCTTAATCAAAACATGCTGCCAATATATATATATATATATATATATATATATATATATATATATATATATATATATATATAGCACCTCGAGGTGGTTTAATTGTTAGCAAACTTCAACAATTACGACTGAGTAGTGAGTTCGACCCAAAACATGCTGCCAATATGCGGCCTTGTGCCACATCAATGCTACGCATGGAAAATCACTATATATATATATATATATATATATATATATATATATATATATATATATATATAATCAAGAAGAAAACCTTAAAGATACATTTCGGTTATAATTTATTTCGGGAATATCTATATTTTC
>CAHIKZ030004979.1:2477500-2487500 GCA_903632075.3 Acanthosepion pharaonis | reverse complement strand
TTAAAACTCCAAAGGACACATGTAGAGTCGTAACCGCCTACAACCTTAAGAAAATTAGGCCTTATAATGATATCAATATTTACAGCATCATCATTGTTGGATAATTACTAGCATTTGGTTTCGGTAATCGTGATTCATTTCGCTCTGTTGTGTTCCACTGTATTCTTCTTATGAACCGTTACTTATTGCTTAAATAAGGATGAAAAATCCATTTTTCTCATGGGTTTTCAACTTTTTATCCTTCGCATTAAATAATCAATCAGGTTGCTTTTTGCCGTGTCCCAAGGATAATTCTTTAAACACTATTTTATAAAGAATAAAACAAATGCCCGTATTAAGGTAAAATGTTTGCAAATACCGCAGATAAGTTGGTGATTCGGCATTTGTCTACAATGATAGATTCACACTAAATATAACCTGAGAAAATACATGCTAACAAAAAAGTCCTTGCCGTTTTTGACAGATTACATAAAAAGGTAGACAGAAATTTTGACATACGGTTAATCCTCGAAGTGATCACCATCGGTACCCAGGTGCGCAATGCCATCGCTGTAAAAATCTTGAAGGCAAAAAATGAGTTCCTTTTGCAAATCTGTCACACTTGCGAAGAATTTCTCACAAACGGGTTTGTCAAGGAAATTGAAGATATTAATTTCATCTATGGATGGCACAGTCAAGTCACTGTATGGTATCCTTGGCCACCCGCGCCACATAAAGCCTAGCATTGTCTTAGAAGAAAAGTACACCCTTGGGATTAACCAATGCAAAATCCTTCTGCTTCACTACCTGTTGTACACGTTCCAACTGTTACGTTTACATGTTCATATTTATGGTATAGTCAGTAACAGCATATAGCACACCGTTTGTCGCCTAGTCCACCAGATACAGATCATAATATCGCGTGGATACAGACGGGAACTTGTGGTATGATGTACAAGATCCGGTGGTGACAATCAATGTCTGGAGGCAATATACGCGATATATTAGATTGAAAGGTGGGAAGGTAAAGCAAGAGAGAAGATAAAAGAGAAGGAGCGGAAGACATACAGGAGCTATTTTTCCTCACAGGTGAGTACTTGATCAAATATCGGTGCGTTGCTTTCCCGAGAACGTGACGAGAAACAGACTGTAACACGTTATTGTTTGTGGGCTTCCGACAGTATATCGGGTACCTACTTACTTGCTCAACTTCTACGCCTTCCCTTATGCGGAACTGATAAGGTCTGACTGTTTCTTCAGAATTCTGGACGTATTCGGCACGCTCATTAAATGTTTGGTTGTTGCCATGGCCACTTTCAGGACCTCTTCATCGATGACCTGTGGCCGGCAACTCCGGGGTTCATCAGAAAGGGAGAGATCTCTCGACCCGTAATTTTGGACCTAATACCTGGCAGTGCGTACACAAACAACATTATCCACTATGTCGTGACGTATTAGGTGATTTGGTGCGGCTACGGGCACTAAACATGAATGAATATGAGATATCGAAAATTGCAAATTGGGTTTCACCTAAGTAAATTATGTCCATTTCATGTATTTAATTTCGCGCATGCGCGTTTATTGTTTTTTGATTTCGTCGACTACACAGTATAGTAACGTCAGTTGGGCACCGTCTGTGAGACAAAGAACACAATGACGCAATTCACTTTGCCAGAAATTTGGAAACGGCTTGAGGACTGCTTGGAATTCTCGCCGGAAGCTCCAATACAAACATTTGCGTGTAAATCTGAGGACCGTACAAAGGATTCGGAAAGAGTTGGAGGATAAATCCAGTCATCATCATCATGGTGTTTGGAGTGATCACAAGTGATGACGACGTCATGCCTTCATTCATATTCCCACAGGTTCTCAACCTACATCAAGTGCCTTGAGGAGGTTCTGTTGCCTTGGATCAAGAGACTGGCTGCTGGAAGACCCTATGTTCGGCAAGAGGACTTTGCACCATGCCAAACAAACAGGAGATAGTATTATTATTATTATTATTATTATTATTATTATTATTATTTTGCGTAATTTAGACGACTATTTATCCATCGCACTCTCTATCTGGGGAAGAAGGCAATACAGAAAAATTTCAAACGACCCGAGGAAAATGCGACCTTTAATCTATATAATCGCGCACTAGACTGTATTTTGCGCATATGCAAGCAAGGATAGGAAGAGATGTGCACTGATTTTTTTAGCAGCCAATGCCACACTCCAAACAAATATACTAATAGAAAAACAGTCTTCATGCTCTCCCTAAAGCAGTATAAATGGGTTATACCGATGCCATAGGTATTTATATTTGGCATATGAATTATCGTGAACAGACATCGGCATCCTCTACCAAGTGTTCTTTGAAATAGGACTAAATAAATATATTTTCAAAATAGAAATTATGTTCTGTAATCGTAATAAAAATCGTCATAGTACATCCCCTGACTTCATAAAAAATCAGTTTGTGTCATTAGTATATTCTAAAGATCTAAAATACATCCGTTTATGCATCAGATATAACAAATTTAGCATAGCAGATAATTGAATGTATAATAGGTTGCACAAAGGTTAGTTTCGCAGAACACCCCAAGTTTCTACAAAACCGAAAATATGGGCTAAAAATACTCGAGTCATCTGCTTAAATCTCCCCGTCAGTTCGAAACTTTCATACTGATGATTTTCAGGACACCAGACCCGTTTAGAAATATCTAAACTCTGAGCTGTATACAACTGCTTCCTCAGGTAAAGGTCTAAACATGTTTCGAGTCTATGAAGGCTGTAAGTTTTAACGACTTCTTCAAACCACGCGCATTGGCACTGTAGAAAAAAAGAAAAAAAAACAAAGAAATTTATCAAATAACGGAAACCACATAGCTTCATTACTTTCAATATCGGCAGCAATTGAAATAGATAAACATATAACTCAAGGAGAAAATATTAACATAATCAAAATGCTGGCGTTTAACATTACATCAATAAAACTTCGGAAGGAAGCACCCTTTCAGTAATGTAGAGAGTGACTAAAGGTAGGAAATCTCTCTTCGTGAAAATAGTTTTAATAGGTATGTTTTATACTTTTATACATTCCAACGTGATATATGCTGCTCGGTTATTGAATGCTGAATATTTCCGGATAATGAAACAGTTGTTGTTATTATTATTATTATTATTATTATTATTATTATTATTATCTAATGACAAAAACCGAATGGCCAACAAAATATATATACGAATCAATCCACAAAGAAGGAAAGAAGCAATTTGAGTAAATGCAGGTAAATAAATATAATATTTGGATGGTGTATTTTTATTTTCGTATTTATAACTTGATATGAAAAGGTCTGAATTATCTTTCGTTTAGAAATTACTCCGACTCAGGTAATTTAATAACAACTCAATAACAATACATCAGTTTTTAATGCACTGATGGATTCAGAAAACTTATTTCTATGAGAAAAAAAAACTATTATATTTAGCCTCCACTTACAGGATATTATACTGTCAAAAATAAGAATTTTTATTTTTTCCATTAGTGCTTAATATTTTCGAATTATGAAAATTGAACAAGTTTTCCAAAAATCATATAAACATCTTCCTGTCATATGAGTTTATTAGGGAAAAATATGGAAGAAAATCTTTTCAGAGGATACCATAAATTATCTAATGTTACAAATAGAACTGTAAATAATAACTTTAGCAGAATAGGCGTATTTTTCTTACGAATTGACGTTGCACTAACATCGGAATCAATTTAATGTCGTATAACCATTTCCTGGATATGAATGGTCCACGATGCTTAATATAATGCTTACAATAAACAGAAATATATATGCAAGATGTGACGAAAAGTTCTCAACTCGACCAAGAAATAGTGAAAATAGTGAAACATTTAATTAGATTGTGCATGAATATTGCACTAATATATTTTTAAAATGTCACAGATATATATATATATATATATATATATATATATATATAAAAAACAAATACAAAGGTTAATGATTTCATTGGCGAGAAATCCATCGTAATTTATAATTTATTTGAGATTTAATTGTAAAATTTAAATTCAAACTCAGCGTTGCGACTGCACGCTCCAAAAACAATAACTCATTTCTAATAGCATTTTTCGGATTACAACAATACATATATTTTCGTTGTCCTCTTATTACTGAGAGTAAAAACAAGAACAAAATCTATTCCATACCTGAGGATGTCTGTAGGAACAGACGAAAGCTTGTAAAAATAATAAGAACTTATGCAACAGAAATTTATAGAAACAAGGATCTTTTCATTCATAAACAGTTTCGGGGTTTTGTATATTATTTGAATTGTTAGCGATTTCTAGCCAATTAAATCATTAACCTTTGTATTTGTTTTTTGTATGAATAATTCATGAATTTGTAAATTAATTGCACCTTTATTGAAATATATATATATATATATATATATATATATATATATATATATATATATATATATATATATATATATATATATATATTGTGTATTTGGGCAGCAATCTCTCTTTTATAGAAAGTTTTTTAAAGACGACTGTCAAAGAACTGCGATTATGTTTTTTATTTATTTTTTTTTTATGGACTTTTCTTATGTTGTTTTCTGGGCGCAAAGTGTGTAAAAACAGCACAAAAGTTCTGCATATCCGAGTGATTTCTGCTATTCTTTTTAGCCATTATCAAGGATGATTTTCATTTCTAACTGAATGCGGGTTTTGTATGTATTTGAAGTTATCAGACATATACATAAAAAGCCATACACTTTGTTTCCAGAATAAAAAACACTTTTGCGAACACAAGAAACATTATATAAAAAAACTTAATCCCACTACCTTGTTTGCCGTCTTTATCGAAACATATATAAATATATATATATATATATAATATTTTTTTTTGTATTTTTATTTTTAATTTTTCTCTTAATTGTATTTGTTTTGTTTATCTCAATTAAAATCCATTTACGTATGATAGTACTATTACTATTATTGTTATTGTAATTTCTACTTATGTGTTTTAATGACTCTTTCATTGCAATAACTACTTTGAAAGTTTGTTGGTCGTTCATGCCTAAAACAAGAACCATTTTCGGTCAATTTACTATATCATCCAACGAACAAAATTCCAAATTTAAGGGAATTCATGACCGGGTCAGTCTGTAAACCTTTCTTTTCCTTAACCTCCTCCCATATCCTTTTAAAAATGTCTTCCCCCTCCTTCTCTTTTATCTTCTATCTTGCTTTCCCTCCACCCCTTTCAATCTAATATATCGCGTATATTGCCTCCATTGACTAAGAAATTTGTAAATTATGAAGGATACTAAGTGATTTTTACTAAGTGATTTTAATAAACAAAAGAAAGAAAACGTTTATATATATATATATATATATATATATATATATATATATATATATATATATATATATATATATATATATCGGTGGTACCGACATATCCTATCTTTCACCAATAGCACTTATAAAAATAGAACACTTTTTCCAAATATATTTGGAATTTAAAATAGGTTAATAAGACTCCTACGGTTAAATGGAAAGGTTAAAAAAAAAGCTGGAACTTGTAAATCCTTAAATGAATCTTGCTTCTTCTGCTTACACGAGAAATTAGAAATGATTAGATTTGCTAATAAAAATTCTCTAATTGTAAATTAATTGTAAATTGTAGACATGGCTTACATTTAACCTTATAATATGGATGAACTTTAAGTGCTATTTCATATGGTCTTAATTAGTAAGTAAACTGTGGTGCACTTTCTATGAATGTTAATTTTATTTTGCTTATTTGAGTTTAATATAACTATGCATTGCTGTTTAGTTGGCAATATCAACATGTATGAATATTACGGATATTTTCATTTTTTATTTTAAACTCCTAAGTAGCATTTAATGGTTTTTAAAGAAGACTTTTTATTATCAACTATAAAAAAAATGTTATAATTAGCTAGAGCTTTTATTTTTTCCTATCACTCCCCTTAACGTCTTATGCCATTTGCTTATAGCTTGTATTAATTTCTTATGTTCCACTTATGACCTTGTTTAGGATTATATTACAAACCACATGATCAAAATTCCCCCTTTTTAGGTTATTCTTTTTAATTCAGAGTTGTTCGGACAATTTATTGGTTAATCAGTGTAAACCCACACGCCTCATATTAATTTTGATATGCTGTCTGCTTTTGAAATAAAAAATAATTTTTTTTCGCTCCTGTTTTTTTTACCATCGCCCGAGGAGGCACAAAGCGATTGTGTAGCGATTTTTAACATGTTTTCCTTTTAATCTCATATAATAAATAATATTAAGCTCTACTCGCTATTGAGCCCTTTTTTTTATAAAAAATGTGAAATTTTACACACGGTGAAATCATTTTCTATTTCTTGTTATCCCATATATATATATATATATATATATATATATATATATATATATTATTAGTGTATTTAGGCAGCAATCATTCTTTTATGCACATTTCATTGAATATGACAGACAAGGTGCATTTATTTAGTTTTTTTATACAATTTCTCATCCGATTTAATATTTTCTTTTCTATTCAGATGATAAATAATATAAAAACTGTCAAAATGTTCTTTTTATCCGAACGCTTTCGGCTATACATTTAGCCATGTTCAACTACTAAATATTTTAACTGTCAAATAAGAAATAGTTTGCTGCTTGTAAGTTTTTATAAAATGTTTTATTTTTTCAAAACACAGTCAAGATATTGTGTCCATGTTCATAGTTAATATTATTAGTAAGTGTTGTTTTTTTTGTTTGTTTTTATTAATAAGGCTTCTATAATTTTTAGCCTTTTTTGCATGTAAATGATACTATTATATTAGTGTTGCCAATAAGTATGTTACGAATAGTGTCCGGTAGGTCTCCATGAATATGTAATTGAGATCTAATTGAGCTATGGTCAGAAAGGTGTAGAAGGAGTCTGCGTGTCAAAACATGTTTCAGTGTGGTCTATATAATTATTTATGAATTTTGATTGATCAAGAAAACAATTCCTTAATGGGCATTTAAATTCGTAAATAATATTTGCTCTATTTAATTTTGTTCTAAGAGGTGAATTATTAGTTTTAACGATAGGTTTGGAGGTTTTAAATTTTTTGTAATAAATAATTAATCTAATATTTTTGCTATTTTCAACTAGTTTTATGCATTTTTTATAATATTCTTAATTCTACTTGCGTCTTTTTTATATTTTTCGTTCATTTGATTTTATAAAAATATTTATGTTATTGTTTATGTTTCTATTCTCATCGTTGCTATTAGCTAACTGAGACAGAAAATACCTAATGTGGAACTCCAACAACTGATGAGGAAATCCGTTATTAATCAGCGTTTGTTTTACATCGTTTAATTCTTTAAAAAAAAAACCTGCGAGAGGAGGAATTCTCCTACGCCCTCGTGAGGAATCACCTATTTTATATCTAACAGAGAAATCTCTAGAGAAATTGAGAGGGCAAGAGACTTTACTAGTTGCTTTTTTTTTTTATAAACAGAAGTTTTAAAATTATTATTACTAAAATCGATGAGAACATCTAAGAAAGTAAGTTTATTTTTTCATTAAGTTCACAGTAATACGAAATAATGTCGGATACAAAATCATTTTAACATCCTGCTTATGCGGATGCACTGTGGTTTCTATTTTGGTTTAAAAAACAAAAAAATGATTAGCAGTGGTGGCCAAACTTTTGATTCCATGCGCCAATATTTTGTACGATTAATTTAAATGCGCCACACAAACATTCACTTCCTTTCTGTACGTGTTGTAATATGGACATATTTTAAAGGTATAATAAAATCTATTTATTTGAAAAATATATGCTTATGACCAGTGCTTACTATTAGCCCTTTCGCAAAGGACGTGCAATAAATATAAAATCACTGAAATGAATAAGTAGAAGTGGCTCAGTTTCATTTCATCAAAATGAGGCAATGCGCCATTTGTAAGCATCCAATGCGCCACTTACGGCGCATGCGCCACAGGTTGGCCATCCTTGGATTAGAGAATCGAGGACATGCATTCGCATGTAGTAATTTCAACAGTAAAAATATAGTAGCACGTTTAAATTCATATTGTTTAGGCACCAGGGAAATGCTTGCCAGAGCAATTGCCATGAAACTATTTGTAGAAAAGACAGAGTTAAAACACATCACTTCTGCTAGAATGTAACTAAAGTCGAGATGTCAAGTTAGGATGAATTACATTAAGATTATTTTTTGAATTTTGTCAAGAACCTCGTGATTAACGAAAGGGCACCAAACAAGATATTGCAACAGTATTCAATGCACGGGAGAATGTTAGATTTGTAAATGTGCAAGACAAAGCAATTGATTCGATATGTTCGCTCTATTTCATGCCAGTGGGAAAAAATGCGGCCAAGAAGGCGTAGGGCGTTGCTCTCCTGTAGTTTAGCAACAGCCATCCTGATGACAGGCAGAAAAATGGTGGTTAAATGAAAGCAGTTTTGTTTTGGAGGAGATAAAATTTACAAGCCATTTCTTGCACCAGTTAACCACTGATTGGTCGTCATTTTCAAAAGCAGTTACCAGGTTTACTTTACAGAACTGATGGATTTGCTACTAAGACACTAGTAAGTGTTAGTGTCATCTGCGTAAATAACTAGTTAGAAACACATGGCATGCTGGAGATCATTGATGAAAGTCATAAACAGAGTTGGAACCCTAAGAGACCCTTCGGACACGCTGGTGTTCGTATGCAAAGATCTGGAAGCGATCCCGTTCAACACGACTTTCATTTCATGATTTCTTATGAACGATAGAATTAAACCAAATAGTCGTCCCGTAACGCCATTGCCCTGTCGAACGCCTTCAAGATATCTAGAGCCATAACTCAAGCTGTAGACCAGGTGAAGCTGAAGCCATATTGCTTGTCTGAATGTAGGTCGTTAGAAGTAAGATAACTAATCAATTCGGAATTGATTAAAGTGTCGAGTACTTTACCCAAAAGTGGCAAGTCAGTAATAGGCGATAATTTGAATGATCAGAGAGTTCTCCATAATTCTTTCAAACAGCATCTACAGAGGAGAACGTCCGAGAAGCTGGAAAGAAGTAAGCAGCGAAGTAATTGTTGCAGACTTTGGAGAGAAATGGTGCCATCTCAGGAGCACATTTCTTTACGACGATGAGAGAGATCCCATAAAATCCACATGCAAAAAACTCTTCCTTATCTGTACAAAAGGTCTGTACTTCATTGACTGAAGAGAGGAGGGACTGAGGATTTTATATTGTTCACCATATTCTTGCAGATCTGCCAGTCATCCCTAGAATTACACTTGTGAGCTGCTATACGGTGTTTAATTTTGATAACATTAACTTCGCGTCTTTCAGGAAACGCTTGCACTGATTACGAGCAGTGACAAACAGTCATCTGTTACAATCAGACTTATCACTCTGCAAGCGATGGAAGAAGAGATCCATGTGGGCTACAGCGGCTGAGCTTGCAGGAGAAAATCAAGAAGACGTTTGAGGTTCCATTTGGTATTTCAGAGCTGGAATGAAAACTTGGTTGCCGACTTTCATCCTGGACGAAACCTCAGTGGCACATTTTTAAAACAGGATGATTAGAAACAGAATAGCAAGGGACATCGCGAAGTAGGTCACAGAACAAATCCCAATTAGCACGTTGATGAGATAAATATATTCTGTTGGTAGGATGTTCGTCAACGACGGTAGAGCGGAAAGATGATGAAAGTTTCGAAGAAGACAGAGCCCTAGAGTACGTCATGAGCCAGAGGTAGAGATAACGAAGAGATCGAGAAGTGAAGTGTGTCCGTCAGCCTTAGTGGGGAAACGCGCGAGAAATCTTTTTATATATGCACCGAAGTTTCTGTATGTAAATATATTTTTTTCATTTTATGATTTAATTCATTTTTAATATATGTCAGCAAGCGAAAGGGGATTAAAACACACACACACACACACACATATATATATGTATATATATATATATGCAAATTTATAGA
>CAHIKZ030004979.1:2452500-2470000 GCA_903632075.3 Acanthosepion pharaonis | reverse complement strand
GCTCTTCAAAAATAAATTGTTCTTGGATTGAAGATGAGTTCGGAAGTTGCGCGAATCTTAGTCAGCTAATATGAGGCGGGACCCACTTCAACTGCGAACTGGAAACTCTGGAAAACTGGAACTCCAACTCATTTTTGCTCGCTGCGACTTTGCTTATATGGACGCCGACCAAAATCGGGGTGGGCTTTGTCAGGGTTTGAGGTTCCCCGACAATTTCAAATCCATAATCCCTTTTTTTTTGTTTTCGGTCAGGAAAAATTTATTATTTCCATTTTTGGAAGTCTTCTCTTACCATACCCTCAGAGGGCGTCAACGATTTTCCTACTTGATCGCAGTAACATCTCATACCTATCCTCTTTAATGAGTGGTAGCACGCCTCCCCCCTGCATCACATGATCACCTCCGCCTGGCTCTCGTTAACATTCACCCAATGGCCGATCAACAATGTGGGTGTGACCAGACTAGCCTTGTTTCTTAAAAAAAATATCTTGCTCAAAGAAAAAAGAATTATCTTCTCTTTTTCTTTTTTCTATTTCCCTTCTTTCATTTCTTTTCTATTCTCTCTTCTTCTCTGGCCGCCAACAGAACAATACGACCCGTAGTGTGATAACCTCAATTCTAATCCTAAAGTCACTTTCATCTGGACTTCGTCAATCAGATTTTTGCCAATTATCAGGTGGGTTTCATCTAGCGAAACACAGCCAACTTTTCCGATAAAATAGTTTCGCTGTTATCGCCAGATTCTAACACAACCCAGACACCTTGTCTAACGATATCTTTCCATCGACAAAGACTTAACCTATTTTCTTTGTTTGTTTATTTTTTTTCAGCTCGTGTGTGGTCATTGCGCGACCTATTAAATTTTATATCTCTGTAGTGTTCTGTGGAAGCCCCAAATGGCATTCCCATGACACAGTTAAATGTTTATCTATTCTGTCCCGGAGTTTAGCTAGCCGATCTGGAACTTGTCAATTAGATTTTCGCCAGCACCAAGTGGCTGTTATCTATTCCCGATAATATAAGTCCGCCACCAAGACACAGTTAATTTTTATCTATTTAGAATTCTCGACAATGACAATGAAACCCTTCACCATTTTTCATTATCAAAATTTCATTTCTTTCCCTTCTTTTCTTCCTTTTCCTTGCATCCCTAAATGGTGTCACAGTATGCAAATGAATATAGGTTCTTTCCAGTTGATTATATTATTAAGTGGTGAGGGATTTAAAGGCAAGACAATTTAAAGTTAGAATAAATTAACTAAATAATAGCTTCACAGAATCTGTAATTAAAACTGAGATACCCAATCGAATAAACCGTGTTGTACAACACAGATACATACCTACATACCCATTTAGACATGAACATACATAAGCTTACATATATTTACCCCCCCACATATATATATATATATATATATATATATATATATGATATTCCTCCATCCATATATATATATATCCATATATATATATATATATATATATATATATATATATATGTTGTATGTATGTATGTATATACCATCCATTTCTACACCATTATGGTTCAATTATATTATTAGGAATACCGAGCTTTACCCAAAATACTTTAAAATGAAGATATTAAAATAAAATTTAATCAGAGGTGGTTGCATCAATTGGTGGGGGGACTTATTAAAGAATGTCGCGAACAGAAAAGGAAACATTAGAAGTCCTTGAGTTATTCAAAATTACCAACAGAAAACAGGAACTTCTGGAAGAAGAAATACAGAAATTTAACCAAAAGAATTGACACTATACTTCCACAAATTCCATTGCAACAAGACTGGGAAGACAACTGCAACACAGATACATTGATGGAATATTTCAATCCCAGTGTGGATAAATAGAAAAAATAAATTTGAACATCAAAGAGAAAGCGTACAAAACAAAGAGACATATTCTCGAGATGTGGGACAACCTACTTAATCAAAGAAAACTAGCATATTTCGATGCCATGAAAAACAAAGAAATCACAATATAAAAAAAACCCTTTAGAGAAATTGAGGAAAACTATTCCAAGGAATTTCCAGGAAAAATTAATCCACGAGTCATGGAAAAACAAAAACAAATGAAAATCCACTGAGCTTAGCAAAATTGCAGGCCCAAATTGAAATACAAGAAGACAAAACAATACGCTTCACGAGAAAATGAGCCAAGTTTGATAATAAATTGTTGGCAGAAATCAAGGAACTACGCCCAAAAGAAACTCACCAATTCTTATCAGGTTTATGGGAGTCAAAATGCAACGAAGAGGAGGAAAAATTCCGGAATATCTTGGAAAGAAAGATAATCTAGCTGGAAACATCAAAAGGAAAAATTGGATAATGAGAGAGAACCAAAAACACGATCAAAACTCACAATAAAACACAATACTTAACAGTAAACAACTATATGTGACATCAGAAAATACAAAGAAAAGCATGAAACAGAGGTAAGAACCCTAATACATACTACCACACGCAAACACATCCACAAGGTAAGAAACCCAATATATATTACCACACACAAACCTACCCACACAACAAATACAATTACGAAAATATACTAAACAGTGCACAAACAAAACTTTACAACATAGCATCACACCATAAAACAATCAGATTAAGGTCAGAATGCATGAACATTCACAAAGCACAACAACTATCCATATCAAGGAATACAATCAAAATTCCCTGAACATTTCTGCATACAATCCACATACAATCCATACAGAAAAAAAATCTAGAAAAATCTGGAATTCTCCTTATAATAACACGAGACATACTTATATAGAGCCCTCTAGAAAAAACAACCCCAATTTTACCAAGAGAAACTCTCACTGGCTAGAAAACCTAAAACGTGTAGAGAGAGGTTATCTCTTAGAAAACCCGAAATATGTGGAAAGAAACAATCATTATTTTTTTAAGAACCTCAGTTAGAAGAAGAAGACCAGTTTAAATGACACAAAACCAAAAATAATAAACCTATCTACATATACATTTACAAAGGACGAAATCAACCTATTTAAAATTAGGCCTAAAATTCTGCCCGAAATGAAATATAACAGACCTAAAAAAGAACCCTGGAGAATTTAAATGCAAACTCAGACTAAAAGAAACATTAAATAATAACGAAAACTTTACAAGTGCATCACTAGTAAGAAGAAAAAAATAAATTTAATTTCTTCACAAACAAGAATAATAATACAAATGAGCTAAACATCTTTTTGGAAAAACTTTGGAACCTCGACCTACAAGAAAAATCCAAACCATTCAACAATCTTGCATTCAGACAAAGACAAGCTTTAGCGAGCATCCGGAGAAATAACAACATAATTATAAAGGAAGCAGATAAAGGCAGCGCTATAGTGATCATGGACAAAATCTCTATCTGTAAAGGGCAGGATGTGTGTGTGTGTGTGTGTGTGTGTGTGTGTGTGTGTGTGTAACGAATGTACGGTCGCATTTCTCGATTTGCACCAAAATTTACATGCCCATGCTCCAAGTTAGCAGGAAGGCCAAGACCGACTTTGCCTTTCCCAACTCCCATCGATAGTGGAAATAATCGATTTTTTCATGCCTCTACGGCAGTTTTCATGTAGTTTGCGGCCATTTTCTACTGGCCAGAGTGAGAGCCAATAGCTGGCTGCCACGAATAGACAGGAAGATTCTATTGGCCAGCGTGAGAGCCAACAGCTGATTGACACGAATATTAACTAGCATGCTAGCATGCAAAAAAATATCGATAGTTGCATTTGTCACAAGTGGGAAAAATTTAAATTTGCATGGCACTTTACTCCAATTGGCTCAATTGCTTGTTTAAACTCAACGTTGATTCTGATTCCGCAGAACGGGGTTGGGTGGGAAAAAGTATTTGTTGTTAACATTCTTTTTTCATTCGGTTTTTCCAGTTACGAGTCTTTTTTTTAAAGCTGATCGTTTTGTGTTCATTTTGTTTAGTTCTTTTTTTCGTAACAGAATTAATGTTTAGTATAGAGCTTAGAAAAAATTCGCAGTGTGAGATAGGCAAGAAGTAAGGCATGTAGCAACATCAGCACAGCAAAGGGGACTCCTGTAAAGGCAAGGAAGGGCAAAAATATTTTAAGTCAAGTGATAGCGATTGCTGTATGAATCGTACGATTTTTAAATGAAGCACGGGCAACGCTGGGCCATGCTGCTAGTATAATATAAACAAAAATTGTAGAAGCACTAGGGGATAAGAAAAACTACAAATTAATCGACACCAACATTAGACAAAATATTATATAAAAAATTAACAAACTCTGCGCGACACATAATAAGATGTTAACAGAAAAGGAAACAATTTCCTAATAAATTTCTTACAAAAAAACAAGCAACATCAACGGACTACCAAAAATTCACAAAACAAGTGAAATAAAATCAGCTATCCAGACAAAAAATCTGAATACATTAACATACCAAACCCCAGTGACCTTACATTCAGGCTCATATTAGCAGGACCAGCATGTCCAACTAACAGACTCATTAAAGTAATAGACACAATACTACAACCATTTACTAAGGAGATTAAAAGCTACCACAGAGACAACATTCACTTCCTTAGCTCCATACCATAAAAAGTAGAGCCGGGAACACTTATGACAACTTGTGATATCAGTAGCCTATACAGCAACATACCTCATGAATTAGGTAAACAGGCAATCTCATTCTGGATTGAAAA
Source organism: Acanthosepion pharaonis (assembly GCA_903632075.3). Taxonomy (NCBI): domain Eukaryota; kingdom Metazoa; phylum Mollusca; class Cephalopoda; order Sepiida; family Sepiidae; genus Acanthosepion; species Acanthosepion pharaonis. Next base: position 2,465,299 of record CAHIKZ030004979.1, on the reverse strand, counting down.
ACATCCAGAAACACTATATACCAGATTCACTAAGTAATTCATTATCCATAGTATAGACCAAATTCTAAGCAATAACACTTTTGAATTTACAACAAATATTATAGCCAAAACGTAGGTACCACAATGGGGACGAAAATAGCACCAACATATGCTACCCAAACATTAGCTTACCTAGAAGAATCATAGAAAATATTCGTCCTTTGAAAATTTCTCGGACATTCAGGCCGGTAAATGTTATTTAATACTGTTTATTATAAACAAAGCATTTACTTAAATACTTGTATCTATAAAAAAGAACGTTAAACATAAAAATGTCTTTAATAAATAAATTGTGGGACTTCGTCCATTTCTTAATATATATATATATATATATATATATATATATATATATATATATATATATATATATATATATATATATGTATATATATATATATATATATATATATATATATATTTATATATATATATATATATATATATATATATATATATATATATATATATATATATATATATATAAATCGTTATAATAAGAGAGTATGTAAGTATAGAAAGGGATTATACATATGCATACTAACAAACACACACACAATACACAAAAATGGAAATAGATCTAAGATACATGGGTCATAAAATGACAAGAACGAAAACATCCATCGTCGCCTTTTACAGGACCGATCCTAAATATTTATTACCCCTTGAGCAGAAAACACTTTTGCCACCAGTCCAAGAATTACACTGGCTACACAAAAAACACTATGGTTAGACATCGAAAAATACAGGAAAATAAATTATTTTTAATAATTTGGAAGTATCTACTCTTTGCCTGAAGAAGGCTGCGTGACGGGAAACGCGTGTAGCAAAATTATGGGAAATTATATATATATATATATATATATAATCCACATTTTAATCAAAACGTTTGTGCTTTCTCTCTGATATATATATATATATATATATATATATATATATATATATATATATATGTGTGTGTGTGTGTGTGTGTGTGTGTGTGTGTGTGTGTGTGTGTGTGCAAATATATGGATATAGATCCGACAGTATGAAGAAAAATATACTGAAAAAACAAACAAAAATCTTAATATGCGATTATGCTGTTTTAATGTTTAATGTCAACGTCGGACGTTTCGGTCTAATAGAACATCTTCAGGACATATTCATAAAACATAATTAACATAGACCATATACAATTTAACATGAAAAAGACGATGGACATAAAAGCAATACCAATCTAGACAGATAACAGAAATCTTTTAGAGGATCAGCGTTCCGTTTAATTATATGATCACGTCGTCGTAACGTGGCCGATGTTAATTATGTTTTATGAATATGTCCTGAAGGTGGTCTATTAGACCGAAACGTCCGACGCTGACATTGAACATTAAAACAGCATAATCGCATATTAAGATTTTCGTTTGTTTTTTCGGTATATTTTTCTTCATATATATATATATATATATATATATATATATATATATATATATGTTAAAAGTGTATATAAATTTAAATATATATATATGTATAATTATTTATATATTATATGCGCAGTACTTATTATTGGTTTGTCTGACGATCGCTAAAGCGTGAAATCAGGGTCACACACTCACATCTATCCAACCAAATATATATATATATATATATATATATATATATATATATATAATTTAAAACGATTGACAGAGTACTTCGTTTGTTTCGCGTTATTGAGTCATTTAGATAAAAGCCGACGAGAGGATGAATTCTCGTCCGCCCTTATGAAGAAAATTTTCATATGGCCTATTTTGTATCTAAGTTAACATTGACTAGTAAAATTAAAGTGACAAGAATTTCTACTTGTGTGTTTTTTTGCATAAAGAAGTAGTGAATATATTATTACTCGTCTCCAGAAGAACGTCTAAGAATGGGAGTATATTTTTTGACTTGCGGAGTCTAATAATGCTCCTGATTAATCAAATTCATAAATAAATACACTGAATATACGGCAACAACCCTTACGAAAGAACCCACGTTTCATCTCTTTGACCATAACTCTATTAAGCCTGATTTAAAGAGATGTACCAAACGCTATCCGCAACATAACAGTTGATAATATAAATATATTAGCTTCATTAAGAGGTAAAAATGGCTAAAAATTAATGAAAACATTATAAATAAAAAGCTAACACACAATGGAACCAACTATGAACACGGCCACAATGTACTGATCCTGTTTTAAAAATAAAACATTCCAACAACTTTAAATACATACATACAACAATCAATACATTCAGTTAAAAGTAAAAATAAAATCATCCTTAATAATGGGTAAAATTATAGCTGAAAGCACTCGGACATACTGAAAATTCGGACAATTTCTACATAATTTATGTCAAGTATAGAAGAAAATTATAAGAAAACACTAATTTTTTAAAAAAAATTAGCCGCACTACCTTGTCTGTTGTTTTTAATGAAAGTTGCATAAAAGAGGGATTGCTGCCCAAATAGACATATATATATATATATATATATATATATATATATATATATATATAAAATATATTTAAAAAAATATTAAAAAAATTGAAATCTTCAGATACACTGGGTTGTAGATTAATATTCTTTCGTTTTTTTTTCATTATTATTTCATTTAGATTCCTCGACTAGTTTCGGCCAAAATGGCCGTCATCGGGAGAAGAAATATTTCTGCTTGCTGGTAGCAGTAAACTACAGAAATGAATGTCTTGATGGAGAAAATGAACTTTTGTCTGTAGTTTTTATTTGTTTTTTTAATTTTTTTATCTTTCTAACATGCATCTTTTAACATTCCTTGTGTTGGTCAAACAGTCTCTTTTAAGTTGTTATTTGAGATAAGAGCTGGTGAATCTATGCTGCTCTGAATTCCCTTGGCCAGTTTGACAGTTTTATTGGTCCTGGAGAGGGGATGTGTCTCAGTTAAGTGTTTGTGTGTGTGTTATTTGGTTCTTAGGGAGAGACTGAGTATGACATGTGTAAGCGTGTATATTGATGTGGGTGTGTGTTATCATTTGGCTCATTAGGGAGTGAGTGAGTATGATGTGTGTAAGTGAGCATATTCCTGTGTGCGTGTGTGTATAAGTGTGAGGCCTCAACACCTGCGTAAGCATGTCTGTCTTGTGTGGGTGACAAATGTGGGTAGGTTTTGATTTGTTGAGTTATATATTAGTACTATCTATATTGTTAAATTTATGGTTTAGCCCGGCTAGATATTGTGTTTTAGACGTTGTATCCACTTATTTTCATGGAACTCTAAAATCTTTCTAATGTTATCTGCTCTGAACTTTTCTGTTCTCTCAATTACAGTGAATTTGGCATGGGTTTTGAAAGCGTGTTTTCCAGGCGGAATATATATATATATATATATATATATATATATATATATATATATATTAACAAAAATTACCATAAATATATATGTGTTTATGCGTGTGTGTGTGTGCGCGCGCGTGTGTGTGTGTGTGTGTGAGAAATATTATGAACGTAAGGAATACCGTTTTTATCATATATCAAAAAGATCGGTAAGTATGAATGTGGAAACGAGAAAAATCTTCTTAGGCTTATGATTATGATGTAAGCTTTAAATGCAATGTATATTCTGGATGTAGACCATCATAGATTTCTTTTCTTCCTTATTTACCAATGGCTGTGATTTCTTGGAAAATATACAAAGATGATTGAAAAGTAACTCCTTATATTATGCACGATGGACTGTCCCGTCTATGATTTTTACAAGACGGTAGAGTCTAACATACATAAAATAGGGAGTTGGGCACTTCAAGGTGGTGTTAGCAAGCTTGTCTCGCTAGAACAATTACGACTGAGTAGTGAGTTCGATCCTCACTGGGTGCCCCATACTTTCGGCCTTGTGCCACATCTAAGCTACGTTTGGAAAATCACTACATAAAATAGGGATTTAATGTACTTTTCCATCACTCTGGAGTGTAGTTGCGCTCTCTATGATTTTGAATTCAGAGTTGTCCTCCTTGATTGGCTGCCATTATTCTATCGTGATTACCAAATACTATAAAGATTGCAAGTGTGTCAAGATAGCTAAAAAGAAAAAAAAACAATGATGCAATTTATATTATAAAGCAAAGGAATAACTGCTAAAATGTAAAAAAAAAAATAATGAAAAAGAAACAAAAATAAAAATAAGCGCAGGCGGAGTTTGTTTGTCTTCCATTTTATTTAATTAACTTACAGTAGAATTCATACTGTTCCAATGTCAGAAACAATCAGACAAGAATGGATGTCAAGTAATTTAAATTCATTATACTAAATAATGCGTAGAATAAGAATTAAGTCATTTGATTACCTAATTATATGGATTTGCGTCTACTGTAATGTATAGCGGGTCGGAAATCAGAGAGCCGAGTTCGAATTCATTTTATACGCAAATATGATTGAGAAAGTGTTCGATATATTTCCTCCCGCATATGGGTTAAATATTAGGACTTGCATATGGAAAATCGCTAGAAAATTCTCGAAAAATATGTCGAAACAATATTCACTCAAAAAAAAAAAATGAAAAATTATTCTCAGAATCCAAAATAGATTTCTGCTATAAATAACTCACAAATGGTTGATAAAGGAATGAGGGAAAGTGTAAAATGACAAACATTGTTAAGAGCTACGAAAAATAGGATGTTGTGGAGAGATATGATCATCAACGTCAATAAGGTAAACAGTATTTAGTAGTAGAATTACGTAAAATTAATTAAGAAAGAACATGTCTTGTTTAATAGTTCTTGCTTTTTCATTTCAAAAACTCTTCTAATTCTGTGCGATAAACGTTTCCTAGTCGTAAAACCAGTTTCAGTGTAAAATTGGATCTTCTTTTAGATGGATAATTATTGTAACCTAAGATGGGTTACTAGATGAGGGATAACCAAAACGGAAGTTAGAAATGAAATGGTAATCTTTATAAAATCAACGAAATACAATACTCGCCAGCGGCGTGAAGTACATAAACCACTACTAGTAATGGAAAGCATATTACACCACTTACAATATTTATGAGGATTGGGACATACCCATTAGTGTTCATAGGTACGTTATATAACAACAATGAAAAAAAAAATCCCAAATATCAGTTTTAACACCTGGACACCGCTAAATGTAAAGCCTGGGAAATCATTATCGTAATTTAAGAATTTACAATTCATATTCCACCCTTACAGAACAATAAGAATGACATCTCTACGCATCTCTGGAAAAGATTAATTTTTGGTTTATTGAACCCCTATTTAAATGAGAATTACCTCACTTCTGTACAGACCAAGAACGAACCTGCCGATTTGGTTGTTTGGTTTGTTTAGTGGCAGATCAATGTTCATTGGGTAATTTACGCCAAAATCTAAATATTTTGTTTGGTTTGTTTCGGCTGCATTTCTTTACCGGTATATGAACATCTATGGGTTGTTTAATGCTAAAATCTAAATATTTTGCACGTAATTTTATGCTTTCAATTACCCATAGGTTGTATAAAATTTTATACTTTCACTGTATATTTTTTTAGATATATAGTCTGTAGATCATAAAATGTGTTGGTAATTTTGCTATAAAAATATATTTTTTAATATTTTTTAGTATTGCACTGATTGTCATTTTGCTAAAAAAATGTATAGTTTCTCATTTTATTAAAAAAGTATACTGTTATTTTTTTTGGTGGGTGGTGTTCACTATTTGCCCATATCTGGGATCTCTAACAACTGCTACTACCCCACAACCGATTCGGAATATGACAAATATCCAGAATCCTTTTCGATGTGTCAGCCATTGTGATTCTATCCGTTTTCACTGAAATACATTTCAGTGAATGAAGAAAAATAACTGTCAATGATAAGACACTTCAATTAGAGAAAAGAAAAAAAAACAGCAAAGCACTTACGTAAAAGCTTCCATAAGGCCACTAAATTAAACCATTGTATTTGAGAGTGTCACAGGAAAATAAAACCAATTTATGGCGTGGACGAATATATTCGTTCAGATTTCAAAATTCATTGGGAATTCTCACCTTTTGTTCGAATATCTTATTTTGTACTGAAAGATTATTTTTTTCTTGACATATATCTCATAATCCCATGACTGTCTTCCTCTTTGAATTCACCGATTAATCCTTATTATTTAATGATTGAATAAACTCCTTACTCCTTCCACGACTATAAATTATCAGTGGAAATTATCCCGATTGCTTTATGAAATATTTCAGCTTAGAATATTTAACATACATTTTAATATGAATCATTATTATCCATAGATGTCATTATTTTTTAAAATGATATATGAAAATAATAAAAACTGATAGATTTCCATTTCACTGAAGCAGATGCAAAACGTCTCTTCTATTTTCCCAATCTTTCTTTCTTTCTTTCTTTCTTTCTTTCTTTCTTTCTTTCTTTCTTTCTTTCTTTCTTCATTCCTTCCTTCCTTCCTTTCTTTCTTCTATATTTTTGTTATTCTCGCTAAAAACCAAACGGATTCTCTAATATGTGTTTTTCTGATGTCTTTATTTTCATTCAAATATTCCTTTCAATGTTTCATCATTTACCAGAGGTAATTTTTGGGAGTAACTAGCGCGCTAAGCTAGTAACTAAGTGAGGAAGATTTAATTATTATTAATGATGGATTATTATGAGATAGTGATACATAATCTAGGCACTGTGGTGTAATAGAAAATTTGTCTCGTGAGATCACCTGTAACTGAGCAGTGCATTTGGTCCTCACTGGTTACCCCATATTTTCGGCCATATGTCACATCTAAGCAACGCGTCGAGAACCACTGTAATTCATACGGTTTAACATATTGGATGATATTTAAAACTAAATTCAATCGTATTGTTTGTTCTTCGGGAACTCCATATTTTTTTCATTTATCTCATTTCCATTTTTCACGTATGGAAAAGAAGAGTAAGCATTTGTTTAAGTATTAAGAACGAGAAACCGGGCTATCCAAGTATTGAGTCTTTAGTTTATCACTAATTTTGGGGCGTATTAAAATTTTTAATTCAGTGGATTCAAAATAAACAACCAGAATATATATTTTGTAGCAAGTAAAGTCATTAACAACCTTATTCATGTGGAAGAAAATAGAATATTGGTTGAGCATTTTTAGTAAAATAAATAACACAGTAAATTCATAGAAGAATACAAACGTTGGTCATAACCGTCTACGAAAATGGACTGAAATTTTACAGACTTCTCTCGCAGATCAAGCAACCAGTACTATAATATAATTATTTCCAAGTTGCGCAGTGACTCTGGAGTTGTCTCAAAATACGCAGAATTGCATAAATATTTCAGACCACGCCAAGACAAAGTCTTTATCAATCGTAGTGTAGAGAATAACTTTCCTGAAATGAGTTTGATGCTAATTGGATGCATCAAATTCCTCACGTTGAACGAGAATAAGTTAAGCTTAACAAATATCGGTAATATGTCGTTGTTTTGACCTGTCAGTGATGCGCTTAAAATCACTCAAGAAAAACACTTTAATTAATTTTGCCTTTGGCGTATGTGCCAAGAAAATGTTTCCCATCGACTTTAACCTTTTTTTTTCTCTCTCTCTCTCTCTCAGCCGGAACATATGTAATGCAGTATGATCGAGCATTATGAAACTAAAAAACAAAACAAAAAAAAAATGAAATTTATAAAATAATTTTCCTCGAGGCAAGAAACACCGGATTAAATTATGCAGCACGTGTTTAATAGTAATGGTGAAATTAATTGTTTCCACACATAAAAAAAAATTCAACATTCATTGACCGAAATTTATAAAACTTTTTTCTTACAATTTCCTTTTCCTTCAGGATATTAGATATACTTATCTGTTTCCAGGCTGTCTAATTATTGAGAGTTTCCTTCCAAATCTTTTGTTTTTGGTCGTGTGGAAATTTAACTTGTTGATTTTCTAATCTATTTTCTCTTCCAATTACATGTCTTACCGATATTGTTGTTCTTGTTAGTGTTACTGTTCAAGTTACCTGCTTTTAGTTATTTATTAAATCTCTTTACAATTTTGAAGTTATTGAAGGCCCAGAAAGGTTACCCCTCGACAAGGTAGTCAAGGAAAGCGTTAAGAAAAATGAAACTATTAACTGTGAAAAGAGAATGTATGGCTATCGACAAGGAGGATAACCTAAATATAACCAATCTATTGAAGAAACTCAAATCAAGCAGGTGCAGTAGTTTAAACATATGGACATTGTAATATGGCAAATATGAAACATAGATCATAAGGCGCATGTGCATAGATAAGGATAATTTCAAAAGGATAATGGAAGGATTAACATCTTATCAGAAACCAAAGAAAGGTATGCTGGATTATTATGTAATATAGTAATACAAATATTAATCGTTTGGCCGATCAGCCATTACTGTTTTCGGTCGAGATTTCTAAACATCTTTCTCCTAAAACACTTTTTCAGGAAAATAGATTTTTAAAGACAAGTATCTGTCATCACTCTTTCTACTACAGGTTGAGGGCCACATTCCTTAAACTTTTGATTAGATCATTAATTGATTTGTTTTCTACGGCTTATCAGCATATTGCAGGTTATTTGAAACCAGAAAATATTTTTTACAGAATGTTGGAGATAATAATGGATTAGGGATACGAGTCTTAATAATTGACCCATAACTGGGAAGAAGAGTTGGAGCCAGACCTTTCCCAAGGGCATTTGCGCGGAAATGAATGTAAAACTGAAATTAAAACGCTGCTCTCCGTTTAACGATTCAAAGCTATTATCGGTAACACCACTCACACATCGAAGCATATAGCACATAGTATTCCCAAGCGGTTACCCATCTAAGTACTGGCTAGACTCAACGTTGCTTTACTTCGGTGATTGTACAGGGAAGGTTACAATGTTCAGCATTTATTAGAAACAGTGTGAAATTTTAACATTTTGATTATATCATTACTTTCTCTTTGAGTTAGCTGAGGTATCCGTTTTAGTTGTTGCTACTGTTGGAAATCTCCAGTGATATTTTTTTTGTTATTATTATTTGATAGACTTATTTTTTTATGTTTCTGTTGCACCAGTCTAAGAGATATATTGATAAGAGATACAAAAAATAGGAAGACCATCCCTATCATATATTTCCAGCATTGATGGGGCAGGGGGGAGGTCGTTCATAAGTATTTGTTTGAAGCAGTGTGGAAAGTTAACATCTTGATAAACATCTTTGTTTGCGATTCCGTAACGCCGGTCCACAAAGTTCAATGAAGGATGACCTTCAGCAGAACACTCAGGTTTAAATCGTTCAAAGACCTTTTTTAATATCAGTCCGTCTATATTGCAATGCATTCTGAACAATTTCCCTATTGACAATAGGAAGACTTGAGGCAACAGTGATTCGATTTTAAAGAAATATGCTGAGAATATAATAGACAGAACATGTTGATAACGCGGAACTTTTAAGAAAAGCGGAAACGAAACGATAAGACTTTCAATCCGAAGACAGCTGAAAATTGTAGGGTTCGTAATGAGGTTGAATATATTGGAGAATTTAGTATACTAAAGCAAGTGTTCAGATACAAACAGTGAACTACCTACCTAATGGGGTAGGTATATGGATAAGACGGGGGAGATATGACCATAGCATAAATATAGTTTAAAGCTACAAAGTATGGGAACATGTGTAGAGTCATGATCACCTTGATGATGAGTAAAGAGTGATCATGAGAAAAAATATTTTAAAATTCTTCACCGACTTTAATGGATTCGTAAACAAATAATAATTAATGACTTTGTGAAAAAGGAACAAAACAGAGAACTTACGACTCCTAATTTATATTAGCCGGGAGACTAACTGATTCCTAGTTCATACAGGATGTTCATGATGGCTAGACGAGAGCAAACAGTCGAATATTCTGTATCAAAAAAAGCCGATTCCTTGTGCAGCCTTCAAAAGAAATTAGGTCGGTCGGCTGTTTGTCAAGAAAATATGAGTTAATCAGTGGGCAGCTAACAGTTTGTGCCAGGATCAAACAGAATAGTCGTAAATTATTTTTTTTTTTAAAGTTTCCTCTTAACCTAATATCAGAATAAACTGTAACACTTTCAAGAGTCATTTGAATAGTCATTTAAAAAAAAGATCAGCTAAATTAAACAAAGTATTAATGAAAAGAAAACATTTCGAGTATAAAAATTTCATATATTGTAGCAATTTCACATGTCTCAAAAAACATCAGTCGACACATCTTTAAATAAAATGCAACCAGACTTTTACGAAACTGACACTTGTGCCCATATAATAAATCAATTTGTATAATATTTCTAATCTTAAAAATATTGAACAACAAAATAAATTTACTGTAATCTTATATATCGAGAGGACGGTTTGAAACTATAATGTTAGAACTAAATTATAAAAAATTAAAAAATAATGTTTTGAATGATTCAGATATGCCAATGTTGTTTTTAAAAATCCAAAAATTCTCCTTTGAAATTTAATAAGTGATAGCTTTATTTATAAAAATGATTTCCTACGGTAAAATTTCCCTGTAAACACAATTTCACTTTATAAAATGGCAGCAATAATGTGTAGATAAAATGCATTGATATTAATTTTTTTAAAGGTATCGCTTGTAATTTTGTTAGAAAATATACTGCTGATTTGTTTGGGGGAGGGAATTACTATTTGCACATAGCTGGGACCCTAACAGGTGCTAGCATTGCGAGTCAGAGGTGACCCGGGAACAACAGAAGAACATGATTTTTAGAACCGCTAATTTCCCGCTAATATATCTTGCTGCCGGATGTAGTTCATATCCAGGATGAGATTTAAACATTAATCTCTTGGGAAAACATTCGTTCCATTTCATAATACAGAAAGAGTTATTCTTTATCAAATACTTAGTTTCGCTAACGCCTTTTAAAGTTCGGCATATTATTACTAAATTAAATTAGGTCAGATGTTAAGCTATTAATAAATTAAATGTTAAATTTGGTTTTAAAAAATACAGATTTTTAGAATGTTTTCTTTTTCTATGGACCTTTCAGAACTGATCAGGGTCTTCCTCAGATGTTTCCTTTTACCACTATCTCACCGGTATTCGCAATCATGTGATCCATTTACAAAAGCTCACGAGGCTAATCTCAACAGTTCTCCGTTTCTCTTTCTTTCACTATGCCCTGTGAATATCATATTCTCCAGGCTCTCTTTCTTCATTATGTATCATATAAATTTAAACTGACCTTTTCTAGTTCCAACTATAAGAATACTTATTGTTTCCATTTTCCATCAGGCTTCCTCGTTACTCTTGTGTTCCGTCCATGTTGTTCTCAGTGGATTTCTGTAAAGTCAGAATTGGCCACATCATAGTAAATCGTTCAGGGTTTAAACTAAATAATTAGAAAATTTATTTAATGAAGATGTTTAAAAGGATGATAAAGAAACAGAAATTTAAAGAGACAATTCTATTCCACTTCTTGTATGAGTCTTTCTTACGCGACAATTTTTTTTCATTACATTGGCGATCTTTTTCATTATTCCACCATCCATTCAAATAAACACGTTTGATAAGTAACTGTCTATTTCCACCCCATCCATGATTTGCTTCCTTTAAGTATCTCCTCCGAGTGTTAAATTCGCTAGGTCTTCTTTCCTCATAATATATACTACAGATGTTAAAATATTTATTTGGGAGTTTCTTTGTTCTTTTTTTTTCTTCATGTTATTTTGTACACATTCAGTTCTTGGTATTGTCAACATCTGGTTTTATTTATCCTCTTCTTCGTCGGCGAGGAGATTGACCAACATACAGTGCCAGAGAGAACATTAGATATTGCATAACAATTCAACATTCTGCTTTGTTTCTATATTATTATACTTCTATTATTTAGGAAACATTTCTTCTGATATTATCGTTTATAATTATCAATATAAAGTGTTTAAAATATTGTTGGGAGACCGTAACATACCTACAACATGGACTCTTCCAGGACTATATAAAGTATGCGATATAACACGCTAAGAGAGAGAGAGAGAGAGAGTGTGTGTGTGTGTATTCTAATACCGTAGGATCAGCCGCGTACGACTACTAATATTGGACACTAGCACATAGTAAGCTCCGCTTTGACTTACACTATCTTTGTAACCTTTTTGTTTAATATATCTTTCTGACCTCTAATCCGTGTTCCGTGTTTTCCTTCTGTGGTCCCGACTTTGAGCCCACATCAAATATGTTTAGTGCTTCCGCAAATAGCGGATAGATCAGCTAACACATAAAACATACAGGCATCATGGCGCTTTTTTTACTAAGTTGTTAATTCAATTCATTTGCCATTAAAAATCATCATGCTTACCTATATCCAATGTTCTATTCCCCTGCATTGTCAATTTTTATCCTCATAAAAAAATGAGTATCTTACAAGGTGTTCCTACAAATCTTATGTTGGCATAAATTTTTCAAATCAAGACTGCAATTTCATTGTCAGTCTCTTGTTCTGCAGTTTTTAGATAAGCGTCAAAGATTATGACATTTATTGTCAGCTAATTAATATATTGATTTGAAATGGAAAGACACTATTTTGAGGTCTGCTTTCAAAAATCTAAATTATCTCAAATCAAAATTTTCACGGGTTAGAGGTTGTAATATAAAAATGCTGCAAGTACTGATGTGATGAAAATAAGTCATTTATATATATATATATATTATATATATATATATATATATATATATATATATATATATATGCTTTATTTTCCATAAAATTAAATTATGGAAAATAAAAGTATAATATATATATTTTTTTAA
>CAHIKZ030004979.1:2415000-2450000 GCA_903632075.3 Acanthosepion pharaonis | reverse complement strand
CCATTCTAAACTTGCATGCTATGGGCATCAGCAAAGTCCATCCTGAACTTGCATGCTATGGGCATCAGCAAAGTCCATTCTAAACTTGCATGTTATGGGCATCAGCAAAGTCCATTCTAAACTTGCATGTTATGAACATCAGCAAAGTCTATTCTAATGCACTTATGCTGTTGACCCTCTTTGTTATGTTTGATTTAAATGCGTGAAATTCAGTTTTATCAGAAGGAGACTAACCTTAAAATCACTTGGAGCTATCTTAGATTAGGTCCTTGCCATATGATCGATTATGTTATCGTTAGCTGTCGTGATAGAGAGTAAGATAACCCGTACGCTCGCAAGCAAGGATTATTGATCAAATCATAAAATCGTTTTAGCTCAGGTCAACATGCAAGTGGGTAGAGTCATTTTAAGAGAATCGCACTAAACGGCTGGTATCAGCAACTTGAAGGACAGGAAATTCAGAAGTGAAAATTTGTATAATCAAAAGCGTTTTAATAAGAAAACCTAAACGAGGTTAACACCGCAGCAGTGGGCTTTTATATTTTTGCCTCGTATATTGCAAGGCACGCAGTCACTCTTCGTTAATTTCAATGAAATGCCTGGAGACTGACGAACAACCTTAAAAAATCTAAGCGCGCATGATGCGGCAATACAACCGACGTAATGTATTAGTTTTCATCGAAGGTAAGGCATTGAAATATTTAACGCGTTCATATATCTTGAGTCTACTGTCTCTTAAAACAGAAAAGGAGACGGAAAATTTGGTCATTGTTAGAGGAGCCTGTCCAAGTATCCGGCTTCTATTACAATCTTTGGAAAACTGACGACAATTTTAAAGTGTAAGATAAACATTTCAAAATCCCTAATTATTGAACTCCTCAAGTCTATATATAAACGACTCTTTATACGAATATAATTCCCTAAATGTTACGTTATATGATTTTTTGTTTTGATCATTTCACTCGCAAAAATGACAATATAGCCACATAGATGCAATAGGTTAAGAATATTAGAAAAAGAAATTATTAAAGAGAAGGAACATTACAAAAAAAAAACAGGAATTATGAGACAGAAGATAACGATTGATACTGAATTTAGCTTTTAAAGATCAAAGTTGACTGGAAACAAGTATTCTGAAGAGACTTCCACAAGCGAAAACTATGAGAGAATATAACTAAGCATAGAATTTGAAGTTCTATCAAGAATTTCAACTGTAAACAGACGGGAACTTCATTTCATAAAGACAACATAGAAAAGAGAAAAAAGACATGGAGAAGCTACAATACCGCGGCAGGAATATATATATATATATATATATATATATATATATATATATATATATATATATATATATATATATAAAAGGTTAAACACTAATATTCCATAGTCATAATTTATTCCATTGTAATCGTAAATACGATCAATTCATCAGAATTCAAATTCAAAAAGAAAACAGAAAAAACAACTCCGGAAATAAAAAATAAAATTTAGAGAGAGTGTAAGTATGAGAGTGTGGGACGAATTTTAGAGCTATAGAGAGGGGTAACAGACAAGAGAAGGCGGGGGATTAAAACTTAACAGAGAGAAGTTTTAGAGAGGTGAGTCAGAGACGGTTTAAGTGAGAGAAATATGAATGTTGTCGGATGTTTAATACATTAAAGATGTAACCGGAAATATATATATATATATATATATATATATATATATATATATATATATATATATATATATAGCTGTACTTAAATCCTTGATCGTTGTTGTCGAAGAGAAATTTTTCAGATTTAGCCATTACATTAACACTTCAATCTTCCTTCACCAAACTGCTATCAACAACCACTATTATTTCACTCTGTCACATTTTTGCCTTAATGCATTTTTTTTTATTTTCTACTTTTTAAAGCAAATGTAAATAAAGAAGTGACGTTTCACAAGCGATGTGCTTACAAACAGAATTGTTCGTAACCATTTTGGTTCACACCTGTCGAAGTGCAATTTTAAATGCACAGAAACGAAGTTTTATCTTTGTAGTGAGTAAATTGTTATTGCCTAAATGAAAAAATATAATAAATAATATATATGTGTGTGTATGCGCGTGCGTCTGCGTCTAACTGCAAAATTATCCACATCATATAACAGCATAAGTGTCATTCCCACAAAATGATTAACATATATAAAAATCTAAACTGTGTTTATTTCTTCCAGGTTTTCAGAAAGAATGTTTAGCCATCTCGACACCATTAGTCACAAGAATCACTGAAAAACCTTTTGAGTAATTCCCCCATAAATAGAACAGATATAAATTGTTTTGTGTCAGCCCCACAGTCTTTCCAAATGGCCAATGGTGAGTCGAACAATATCATTCAGGCCTTTAGTAATGGTGCCAACATTCATACTCTGGCTTCCATCTTCAAAGCCAATTCGAGAATCATCAAAAGAAACGTGGGTAAGTTTACAGAGATAAAACATATAAGAGGAAAACTAGACCAGGAGGTTACAACAGCAAGAGGGATGATCATTTCAACTTAGAGTTAAAGCGATCAATTCAAAAAAAGATCCAACTCAATCCATAAGACGTTTGGCAGGTGCGAGAGGAGTTTCAGCTATGACAGTTCAAAGAGCAATAAAAAAAAGAGTTAAAATTAAATTGTACGTGAAACCTGTGAAGCAACTTATTACTCGAGGACAGAAAGTTAGAAGATTAAACAGTGCGAAGATCATTATGAATAAGTTAGAAAATGATCCTGGAATAATCTCCTACGAATCTCCTATGCGTACACAAACAGACGCAGTGGCCGTATTCTGGATTCAGATCTTCATGAGAGAGACAATAATGTCACTTTCAAGTGAAAAAAGCCTGTCAAGGTAATGGTTTTTAGCCTGTGTGGACTTAAAAAGATGTCATTGATCCTGTTTCAAAAGGATGAGAGCCTGACGGGAAGTTTTGAAAAAGGTAAGGACGTGGATTATTTCTGAGCATCTTGAGACTAGAGACAATCGAAACTCTAACAAGATAAATAAGACCTTCAAATTTACATTCCAACATAATGGAGCTCCTTGCTACACGTGCGCAGTGGCGCAAAAATTCCCCAGAGATGAGTTCGCGAACATGTTTTGTGATAAGGAAAGTTGGTCTCCTTTATTGCCTGATTTGAAACCCTTAGACTTCAACAGCTGGACGAAAGTGACCAGCAAACCATGTGAGATCCCGCACAGTAACCTGCAAGCCCTCAGAAAATCTATCTTATTGAGCAGGGTGGAGAACATCGATAAAGAATTTATTAAAAATGATTAGGATGCATTCAGTAATAGGGTTGAGGATGTCATAGCCAAAGGGGGAGCAACTATAGATGCCTAAGCGTTTAGACTGATGCCAGAATTGATCTTATCATTTAGAAATAATTACCGGTATTTATGTTTCCATTTTAAGTTTATTTCAATTCTTCATGAACTTCCAGTCTTTAGCTATAAACAATTAATTATGATCGATTTCATCCCAATTCTTCTGTTAAGCTTGGGGAGTAATTATACATTCTTATTGACCAAAGTAGAGTTCAATAGTGTTATAAAAACCTCACATCAATCCAGTAAGATATCTTTAGTTATTTCTAAGATACAATGGTTCAAAAGCTTAATCAAATAATTGGATAATTTTACAGTTACACGGGCTGGACAATTTTGCTTTTTAAACCTTAAATATATATATATATATATATATATATATATATATATATATATATATATATATATAAAAAGAAAGAGGTTGTAGTGGTACCAACGAGAAAAAGTATGTATATTAAAAAAGAAGAAAGAGAGGTGACGCAAACGTTTTTTGGTTGTAATGTGGATTTATTTAGAAAAAATATTATGCTTTGTTTTTACATAATTTTATGTAAAAATTATGTAAAACAAGGCATAATATGTTTTCTAAATAAATCCACAGTACAAAAAAAAAACGTTTGCGGCACCTCTCTTCTCTTCTTTTTATATATATATATATATATATATATATATATATATATGTGTGTGTGTGTGTGTGTGTGTGTGTGTGTGTGTGTGTGTGTGTGTGATCATCCACAGACATACTGTTTTGCTGTATCAGAGCTCTTCCGTGTGGCTAGACGTCCGATTGGTTCAAGCCAGGATGGAAATACAACTGATTTGGGATCAGTCAGAGATTCCACCCCTAGGCTATCGTCACATGACAGAGAGGAAGGGACATTTTAAAGTTTTCTATGCAAAATACGTCAGTGGACCGGAGAGCTCAATTCAATTTGGTGGAAAAGCAATGCTTTAAGACCGGTATGAGCCACTATTTATTAAAATTACATTTTTCTCATGAGAGCTCAAGCGAATTTCCCGGTAGCATATATATTATCATCCACAGACTGTTTCACTGTATCACAGCTCTTTAGTGTGGCGAGACGTCCGAACGATAGGAACAAATAGGATACATTTATAAATTTAACATGTTTCGCTTTTATTTAAAACTTATCAGAAAATTCAGTAATCTGTTTTTGGTATATTTAGATCCTGTTTTTATTGGTTAAGAAGAGCTCACGTGTATTTGCCTTGTCAAGCAGCGTTCTTGTGCATATTTCTTGTGAGTTTGTGCATCACAGTTTTAACTTAATGTTAAGTTAAATTTATAAACGTTTCCTATTTGTTCCGTATTCTATCCTTCTGCTGGATTCTAATCAATATTCATATATACATATATATATATATATACACATATATATATATATATATATATATATATATATATATATATATATATATATATATATGTGTGTGTGTGTGTGTATTTGTATGCGTGTGTGTATTTGTATGTGTGTTTGTGTACATCTTACTGAGTACTTTATTGATATTTGCTCCAGGATAACCCGGCACGTCTTTCCGAATAACATCAGATGCTCTTTTCGTGATGAGCATCAGATATAAAGTTTTATACCGGGTGGTGGTACGAAAATGCCACAGAAAAGAAATACTGCACATAAATGACCGATATAAAAATTCCACTTCTAGAAAACGAACAAGAAATGTACAGAAAATAAATCCTGCAAAAAAAAGGAGAGAACAGAACCTGAATGAACTTAATCGGCAAAGAAATTAAAATCGGGACACGCGTTTGATCATTCGAAATCTTAGATTGAATATGATTCGAAAATGAATAAAAGCGGTAAAAATGATAAACTGTGAAAAGAACAGCAAAATGATATATAAGAAGAACAGTTCCATAGATAGATAGATAGATAGATAGATAGATAGATAGATAGATGAACACGCTTATATATATATATATATATATATATATATATATATATATATATATATATATATATATATATATATATATAGGGATAGATATCGACAGGCTGAATAGATTGATATCAACAGGCTAGATAGATAGATAGATAGATAGATAGATAGATAGATAGATAGATATGAATATTTTTAGTAGATAGAAAGGGAGAGGAGAAGGGGAAAAACAAGCTGAGATAGATAGATAGATAGATAGATAGATAGATAGATAGATAGATAGATAGATGAATATGAACAGGCTGAAATATATATATATATATATATATATATAATATATACACACATGAATAGATAGATATCGACAGGCTGAATAGATTGATACCAACAGGCTTACATAGATAGATAGATAGATAGATAGATAGATAGATAGATAGATAGATATGATAGATATGAACAGGCTGAAATATATATATATATATATATATATATATATATATATATATATATATATATATATATATATATATATATATATATATATATATATATATATATATATATATATATCCCAAAGAGAGGATAGATAGATATCGTCAGGTCAGGCTGAATAGATTGATATCAACAGGCTTACATAGATAGATAGATAGATAGATAGATAGATAGATAGATAGATAGATAGATAGGTGTAAAATAAATGCCAGCTGAAATAAAGAAAAAAGTTTAGAGACTGTATTGAAAAATGAAAGAAATTATGAAATAATTGACGAACGAAACGAAACGTTTTTTGTTTTTTTTTTATGTGAATGAAAAACATGATTAAGAAATAAAATAGGTGAATCGATGTGTGGAAGTAAATCTCGACTAAAATTTAAAAAAAGAGAATTGGCAAACAAGAATTAATTACAGCGATGAATAAATAGAAAAGATTCTGAACAGAAATACAATTGCAAGAGCAATACACAGAAAGATTTTTTTTTTAAAAAAAAAAGGAAAAGCAAAAGCCGAACAAGAGAGAAGATCGAAGAAAGTATAAGAAAGAAACGTGAACCCGTTATGAATGATTGAATTTTTAAAGATTTTTTTTTTTTTAAATTCAAGAAGTCGGATGAAATATTTGGTTTTAGAAAGAGCTTAATCAAAACCTAGAAGCCAGTTTATAAATTAAGCGCGTAGAAAGAGTTTTTTTTTTTAAGTTTTTTTTGTAGGGAAAAATATAAAAAAATAAACGTCTTTATTGTGTAATCAATATTTTTTTTTTCAGAAAAAGTGGGCGCTCGGAACTTTTCTCACACTGCTAAAAGTTCAGATCCTTTGAAATGAAAACGAACATAAAAAAAAGAAATTCTAGAAGAAACGTAAAGATAATGAAATATATTTTCACAAAACGTGTAAAGAAAAATCGCCGGACTAAGAAAAAAAAAACATAAAACTATTAAAAAGAAAGAAAAATTAAAATAGAAAACCGAAAATTAAAAGAGTTTGTGAAACAAAAGCAATATTTTATATATTAAAAGGACATTCGAGAGAGAATAGAACATGAATCTTGACGCCCGTCAGACCAGAAAAGATTGTAGAATAAATTTTAGTTAAGGCGCTAAACAACACCGTTTCATTGCATTAAAAAAAATAAAACACTACAATGTTTCTTATTCTTGCGAATTAAACCAGCAACATAGGTGTGTTTAATATCAAGAGGCTGTTAGAAAATTTATAAAGAAAGAAAGAAAAAAGAAACGATGATAAAAGATTGAAGAAAGAAAGAAAAGATGAAAGAAGGAAAGAAAAATGAAAGATGAAGGAAATGACGAAGAAAGAAATAAACAAAAGATAAAAGAAATGAAGAGAAATGGAAATAAAAAGAAAAACGAAAAAGAACTGACGACGAAACAAAACAAAGAAAAAAGAATGAAGAAAGAAAAGTAAAAAAAAAAAAAATAAAAAGTGAAAGATAAAAGAAACTATAAAGAGAGAACAGAAAGAAGAAAAGAATGGAGAAAGAAAAATAAACTATGAAGAAAGAAAGAAAATAACCGAAGAGAAACAGAAGCGATGAAAGAAAGGAGGAAAGAAAAAAAAGGGAAAATGAAAGAAAAAAGACCGATGAAGAAAGAAAAGAAATAAGAAAGGAAAATGAAATGATGAAACGTAAAAACTAAAAAAGAAAGAAAAGCGAAAGTGAAAAGAAGCGATGAAGAAAGAAAGAAGGAAAATGAAAGAAAAAAAAAAAATGAAGCAAGAATGAAAAAGAAAGAAAGAAAGAAACGTCGAAGAAAGAAAGAAAGAAAGAAAGAAACGACGAAGAAAGAAAGAAAGAAAGAAAGAAAAGATAATGTAAAAGATAGGTGGCCGAGTAAAACTGAACGGAAAGAGAGATTTACAAGCAATCAGTTGTTTTCTATGGAATAAATCTCAAACTGAAATTAGACACAACCTCCTGTAGTGGGTTTAGTCCTCAGTGACTCTCTCCTTTATTTTATGTACGATGTCCTTTTAGTACGTAGGCGAACATGTCTCTCCACCTTCTTATATCCCTTGCTGCTCTCAGTAAGTTCCTCCCCTCTGCTATCTCCTCCTAACCACGTTCTCTCATCCTCTTGCTTAAGCCCGCCAGAAATGTCACTCACTGCTTACCCTTGTCTCTCTTTCCCTCTATTTGACCCGTGAGTATCAGATTCTCTAGATCCTCTTTCCTCATTATATGTTCCAGAAAGTTCAGCTATCTGTTCCTGATGTTAAGCATGTATCTTCTCCTTGTGGAATCCTCTTCTCTTTCATCGTTGCACACACACTCGGTCCACGAAATCCTCAGCATCGTTCTGTAGAACCAGATCTCCGTCGCCCCGAGTCTTTTCTTCATCCTTGAAGAAATCCTGTAGCATTCGCTGACGGAAAGAAACGCTGATGTCAAGTAACAGCTCAGTATCCTTTTCTTTATTACCAAATAAAGCCTTCATTCTCGCAATACTCTGTCCAGCTTTTGGAATACGTCCTTGGCCATCCCACTACGTCTACGGATCTCGGTGTCACCGTCCTCTCTTAAAACGCTTGCCAGATATTTAAACTTGATTCGTCTGCTTGATTCTAGTGTTCTCGACCTGCAAATCGCATTTCGGGCTCATCCTCTTACTGATGACCATACATTCCGTCTTCTTGTAGTTTATGCTTAGTCCTCTTCTCACTTTCCATCGCTATCTTCTGCATGGGAATTTGTAGTTTCTTTTCCATGTCTGCTATCAGTGCTGTGTCATCTGCGTATGTCATGTTGTTGAGATTGTGACCGCCAACACTAAATACTTGTAGGGTTTCCAACTCTCTCAGAATTGCCTCGCTGTACAGGTTGAACAGGTCAGGTTAGAAGACGCATCCTTGCCTTACGTCCCTTTGTATTTTTATATATTCACTGAAGTCTTTCCCTATGCGCATGCATGATGTTTGCTGCCAGCATTGTTTCTTGGATATTCTGATATCTTTCCCGAATATGTCAAGGTTGTTGATCAGAATTTGTGCTACACCAGGAGAATCTTTGTTTCGGTGAGAAGTAATTTTATCATAAGAATCACTCAAATGCCTATGACTATATTGGCTTGAGTCTTACTTGATGTTCCAAAATTAAGCTTATTGAATAGCAGTAAGTGCAATTAAAAAAAAGTTTAGTGATTTTAGTATAAAATGTGAAAACAAACGGTTGGAATCTAACCTGCATAAGGAATAATGTAATCTTGAGATCTCTGCTGCGAAATAATGGATAGATAGATAGTCTAATGAGAATCTTCATAGTGAATAAGACGTTTGAACATATACATATTAATATAATATCAGTTAAAAATATTACTCGGATGTCATTGCTAATAAAACTGTGGTTATCTAGTTTCCAAAAAAGGGCCAGGTCATCAACTATAAGTAATAACATCTTCAATAATCACGACGAGAACAATAGTTGGAATAATTTTTATACTGTTGTTCACCCAATTAAAGACCCAAGAGCCACTCAAGGTAGATGATTACTAAATGTGGTAGTTTTAAGTCCGTTAAGGAAGGAAGTGTGTAGTAAATACCATCGAGATATGTTGTAGAGATTATGGCTGCACCTAAACTTAATATTAAGCGGGGAAGTTTTCTTTCTGCATTTTGTTCCACAAAGTAAGCATTCTGGGGAAGAAGCCCACTGTATGGAATTTCTTGTTTGCAAATGGAATACGAAGGGAATGTTGACAAGCCGGCACTGTGTAGGTGACATGCTGAGTCCTAGCTGTGAAGGTCTGAACTTTTGGAACTATGTAATATGTGCCGTCCGAATATTTGCCATGAAAATAGCAAGATATTAGGGAGCGGCTAGCAACGTTTCGCCTGTGAGAATGGTATTATAGAATGCAAAAGTTTTGTCACCCATAAGCCTGCATAAACGCTTTTGAACTCTATCCAGGCTTGAAAGTGACGATTGGGCGGGCCCCATTCAGATATGGTAGCAATACACTCTTTTTGTCTGAGCTAACTCTTGTAAAGATAGAACGAGTGAGGTAGTTTCAGGAGTATTAAAAGGAAACGACCATTTTGGAGCCTCTTTTGGAGCAATGTATTGTATATACGAGTTTTAATTTCGGTATCAACTGAATCCCAATAGATGTTCATGCTAGGGAGCTCCATTGATATTACAACAGTTCATCATGACAGGTGAAAATATTGAGTCTGGTCGATGATGATGAAACGTTACATGGTTGGCTTTGAAGCTACTTAATGTTTTTATTCAATGAGCAGTTCGGGCTCGGTCAAAGAGTTTAGCTGCCAGATTATGCTCATCTAAATAACGTGTATTGACAATTCTTCATCTCAAAATGGAAATACAAAATTACCAAAAACGGCACGAATCTGCCATGATCGCCTCTAAAAATAGAAATTCTGCAAGCACCTTACTGATATTTATTATGATTACGCTGGAGTGGATATAGAGCAGATTAAATATAATTGATAGCATCTAGTTGTCATGTGTGCAATACGTGGATATACACAGTTCACATGTTCAACCAAATATACACAGATTCGGACAGCACAGGTACAAATAATGCAGTAATCAAAAGATATTCCGTATTGGTTACATAAAAGAAAACCTTAAAAGGTACAAAGGGTACTTAGCCGAGACGTTGTGTTCATAAGAACATTTATATTAAAAATGAGAAAAATAATTCGAATAAATTAATTTATATTGACAATCTAAGAAATGGAATGCAAATTTTTCAAGAATCATCTAAGATATAGTACCCCAGTTGCAGGACTGAGTGATATCAGAAGAAAAGGTTCTGGAAATTTTTAGACAGAAATCCGGATGTAAAATATCAACATTATAATATCACTCTGATTTCCCGTTCCATATTTCCTGTGAGAAAATCAATATGGCGGAGAACTAGGAAAAGACATCGGTCGAAATATTCCGATAAAGACAATAAAGGTCGAACTGTAATAATGCTTCTTATTATTTAATTATGACGTAGCTATATTGTAAACTACAGCTAATATAGTTTTCTATTAGTATTGTTAGCATATACAACAGCTATCGGAGTGCGTGTAGCGTAATTGTTATCATCTCAGAGCTCGAGATCTGGCATTGACTGTTGCCCATACTTTCCCATATATGCGCTCAAGACATAAAATTATCCCTTCTTCCCATCCAGTTAAGTGTTAATAGCAGCGTAAACTAATTCCTCTAGCCTTTAGTGGTAGTAAGACTAGCATGAAAATAAAATAAAAACTAAACAACTGAGAAGACAACAAGTAACCTGCCTACGTCTTTTCCAAGAAATCATGGCAATTCACGGACGAAATAAAGCTTTAGAAGAAATATTGCTATCTCTGTCCTGAAGGGACACAACATTAAAAAGATCAGTATAGATAAATTGTACAGCAGCTGAAGCCTGATACACACACAAAATAAAAAAAAACGAAAAAAGAAACGTGCGAAATAATATCTACATACGATTGTAACATCAACGGATCTTAGAGATTCAGATAGGAAGAAAGCCGGATTGTGAAACGGCCGAAAATATGTAATAATTAAAATAAAGTAGATGAAACTGGTTCGAAATAATCAATATATAATAGTAAGTAAAATGAATATCAAAGATTCTGAAAAAAATAAAATAAAAAAATAAAATAAAATAAATAAATAAATCACGAAAATGTAACTAATAACAATGGAACGTTTACAAATTGAAATCGCAGCTTGGGAATCAGAAAACGTGTTTGCTATTTATTGTCAACCATTTTTTTTTAAATTTGAAATTTCCACTTCTGAATTGAAGCAATCAGAATGGTTTCATCGCTTCCATTTCGTTTTTCTCCTGTTCTAACGTTCTTCTCTCTTTCTTAGTTGTCGTAGATTTGCAAATCAGCGGCGTATCATTTCAGTGGACTGTTCTTCCTATTTTCCTTCATTTTCCAAGGTGTTGTTTATCTCAAGTCCGATGGGAAAGAGGAAAATATAATAACTTTGGATAAAGAATGATAGTTACAATTCAAGTTACAATATACGTGCGTATATTCAGGCAAGAAAACTGGTTACATAGGCTTTTAGATATTGATCGCTGAGTGAGAGTGAAAAACAGGAATTTATTTTACATTTATACTTACAAAGGTAATTTTTTCTAGCATACGTATACAAATATAGATAGAAAAAATATATATATGTGCATGAATAATCGATATTTCCTCTCAAAGTAAGATGATTTATATATATATATATATATATATATATATATATATATATATATATATATATATATATATATATATATATATGTATGTATGTTCTTATGTATGCATTCAAAGGAACTTAGTACTTGAAATGATTGCTATTTTATCGCAATTCTGTCCAGACTGTAGAGTCATATACAGTGGGTATCAAAATGCTTTTACAAAATTTGGGGGGCGGATTCCACACACCAAGGACCAAAAGACCATATAAACATATGTCCACAAATCCTTAGTTTTTGAGTTAATAAATTTAAAGATTATGGTAGACGCTGATATAGTCCAAAAATACTTGGTAGGTTCCTGGTGAGTTCCTGATACTACTATAAAATATCTTTGAACTTAAAAGCTCAAAAACGAAGTATTTATGCTTGTCCTTGTTTTAGCGTGAGGAACCACCCAACGCCAATTTTATTAAAAGTATTTTTGAGATACCATATATATAGATATTGAACTCTACCGTCGTTTTCGACTTATGTAGGTCGAACAGCTCTATTCTTAGAACCAACAGCCAGACTTGAAGTGTTAATGGCTTGTACAGACCCCACAAAGGACAAAATACAGAGAACTGGTGCGCGATATACTGTTGTCCTCTTTCTCTCCTACCCAATCTATCGCGAGATGAATTCATTCGTAAGTGTGTCAGCACGTAAATTTAATGAACTTGACTGGCATTCGAACTCGACTCTCCGATCCCTCTACCGGAGCCGCTATCCATTACTCTGCTTTGCTTGTGTCACACTTTATATTCGAGCCATATTAAAGAAGCCAGATTAGACGGTGTATTTCCCTATAAAATGGTTTGAGCCCTGCCAGGGAGTACGTTTTCTTTATACAGATTATCTATTCATATATACGAGGGTCATTCAATAAATAAGGTGAATTTTTCGGTATAAGGACTTCTACTACAGATAGAAGCTTACTTTTTTTTAAAATGTTTTGTTTTACTTCTTTTCACACATTATTTATTGAATGACCCTCGTATATAGACACAAAAATAAAAGACAAACCAACAAAATGAAAGGAAAAGTATACATAAACTGAAAGGAAAAAAAAAACAACATAAAAGAAACTACCAATTCAATAATAAAGAAAGCTCAGTGTCTAAATGAACAAGATAGACGTAAAACACTAACTTGCAGCACCGCTCCAAAAAGATATGTGGCTTCGACAATGGTTTTAATAGTAAGGATTTTATGAGAAAATCATTATAATTTCCCAAAAATCTTACAATACTTTCATAAAATGTTTCGTTTTTAAGTAACCTATAAAAGCTTAATACGCCATAAAAAGTCAACCAGTCACACACACACGCATATATATATATATATATATATATATATATATATATATATATATATATATATATATATGTGTGTGTGTAGTGTGTGTGTAATCCTGTTCATATGTCTGCATGTAGAGGCCTGTTTTGAAATGATTGAGAATTAGCGTTATATTTTGCACTTAGCAGAACGATAGCTAGCGAGCTAGATTCTGATATAAGTATGTAAGTTTGATCCACTCTAGTTAATGAAACAGGAATTTTTACATACATTTTTAGATTTGAAAATCTGTGAGGGGGAAAAACTTGAGAAATTCTATTCTATTCTACTCTACCTGGACAGCTGAATTCAAAAAGGAATCGCAAAGAAGAATCTTTCCGTCATAAGCAATCTAAAATTTGAAACGAAAAGCATTCTATCACCGAATAAAAAAAAAATTTAAATTTCAAATAATATAAATTTGCAATTGGAAATTCGAAATAGACTATTAAAAATATAGAAAAAAAATAGAATGCGAGAGAAAAATGACTTTTTTTCGGTTTCAGAATTTCGATATATTTCGGAGCAATTTCTAGGATTTTAGATTTGAGTAGAGACGCTATATTCTGGTAATAATTTTTATTAATACGTAAGGAAGTTATAAGATTATCTCCTGCTTTTCAACGTGGGAGTGTCAGTTAATCTCGTAGACAATTGAGAGTGAATTCTTGTTCATGTCTTCATTATTCTTTCATGTTTAAAATAAGCTAAGATTGATAAAACGCCTCAGCCGCATGCGTTACACCAGCGTTTACAAATCTAAAGGATTTGTAAATTTTATTCATTTTTCATATTTACAAACATAAATTCCTCCACAAAAAACACAGACAAAAACACAGAAACTCAGAAAAACATATATGACTACATTGTTTACAATTTGCTATTTTTGTGGTGAAAAGATTTCATTATCAAGGCTATGACCGTTGTTGATATAAACAGTTTATACGTTGAATTAAATCTGCATGTTAATTGGCAAATTGTCATCCTCTTGTTACATAATTGTTTAGTAGACGATTATTATTTAGAGGAAGTTTATCTCTGCTCGGGCACCCTGAGGTTGACCTTAGGGATCAGATAGAAGAAAAAACACAGGATTCGATTTTGATTGTCTAAATGACCGTGAGAATGATAAATATAACAAGGTTTTTCAAGTGAGTCGAGTTTTAACCATCAAACAATGTAGAACTTTCGTGTCTGAAATGGCTCCCCAGTGAGGAAGTGGACACGCTGAATAGTTAGAAAATGTAGACGTCGAGATGATTAATAAAATAGTATAGGGAAAATTCCAGTGTTGAAGTTTTTCCATCTTGAAGCAAAACACCAAGCGATCAACTGTCGGGAGATAAAGAAGACCCAACATATGAATAAATTGGCGCCGATGACCAAGAACTCCCCAGCAGAAGGTAGAAATGCTACACTCTTAAATTGACGTTTGATATTTTCTATGTTCAAACTATTCACAGATACAGATACACACACACACACACACACACACACACACACACACATATATATATATATATATATATATATATATATATATATATATATATATATATATATATGTGTGTGTGTGTGTGTGTGTGTGTAACTGTGTTACCAGCAATTTTTTTTTACCAGAAATTCCTCATTTATACAAGTTCGATTGAAGACGACTGACAAGGTACTGCGATTAAGTTTTTTTTTTATTTAATTTTTCTAGTGTTTTCTTTTTCTTTTCTGGCGATAAACTATGTGAAAATTATGTGAAGGTTCTGTATTTCCGAGTTCTTTCGGATATTCTTTTCACTATTATCAATGATGATTTATATATATATATATATATATATATATATATATATATATATATATATATAGATAGATAGATAGATAGATAGATAGATAGATAGATAAAACTCATTTTAAGGTATGCTATATTTGTGGGTTAAAATGCTCAATATCAGGGATAGGACATATGTAAATAAACAATGGATATTCATTTCAACACCTAGAAGCGAAAGTCTGTTTCATGACCAACTCAGTCGTCAACCTATATCCATTTGTATGACAAAGTGTAAAATGTTTACTTCTGACGCGTTTCATCCATTAAGACTTCATCGGAGTACAATATCCTGAATTGTTATATACACATACTTTATGAAAAACTTGGTAATCCGTATGGGTAGTCCCAAAGTGGGATGAAATCCTGAGAGCTCAATGTAAATCCAGAGCTAATATTTTAAAGAAAAACAGACCGCTTAATATTCTCTGATTTTCTTTAATATATATATATATATATATATATATATATATATATATATATATATATATATATATTGTGACCTTATATCATAAACGAAAGATAAAATATAATGTGTTTTTACATGCACCAAATATTGGCTGATCGTGTAATTTCATTTTGTATTTCTGAAATTTGTGACATATGTAATTATTCTGAAAGACAATACTACACAACGTTTTCTTTTATGACCTGTGGCTAGATTAAGAATTTGAAATGGTTTTACGTTAAAAGAAAATAGCGAGAAAAACAAGACGGATTTTCATCATTTTAAGTATTTTTATACCTGGGACGAAAAATAAGAGTTGTATAATAGCTGATAGTACTCTCTGTATTTCGCTATGTTAAGAATTAGAACTTTTAATCAGGAACACTGTGAACGGTCCGTGTGTCCTTCAGTCTTTGATTATCACCAAATCAAAACTCAAATTAAAATGATTCCAGGGACACGTCACTCATAGTTACGCCCTATATCCCATATGAGTTATAAAGACTTTACAATCACATTTATAAGTGAATAGTTACGATGTTTGTGTTCCTCAAGATTGAATGGGACAAATTCTGCGTTTCTCTGCTTAAACAGGAAAAAAATATAGGGTATTTTCGGAGAAATATCACAGGCGATGAAAAAGGCATTATATGTAAAAATATCGATCAAAGTAAGTCTTATTAAAAACATAATGTGCCATCATTAACTACTTCAAACCTAGTCTGCATCCGAGGGTTCTGTATCTGATAAGATTGCAAAGGCATTGTGCATTACATACACCTTACACGTAAACAATCGTTCAAGTCACATAAGGACTGTTCCAACTTAGACTTATTAAAGACAGCCATCGACGAAGTGTGTAGAATTGGACACTCTGAAGGAATTCTTTTTCACTCGGGAGAACGCCAGACACCTCTTCACTTTGCAAATGCGGAAGAAATTGACACACTTTTGTTGGAGTGTCCTACTACGTTCACTCTATTCACTTCGGATTATTACTTATTGCCATTCCTACAAGAGGTATTTTAACGTTAATTTAAATTCTCAGGAAGTCTGTAAAAATCATTCAAAGCATTCCATCACTTAGAAAGTAGCCAAAGATTACGGTGACATAACGTTGAAACACAAGTCACTGTACGATCAGCAAAGTTAAGCAACGTCGAAACTGGTCAGTACCTAGATCGGCGACCGCTTGGGAACACAATGTGCTGTAAGTTTGGAGGTGCGGTGGTGTAATCGATAATGACTCAGAATTGTTAATCGGAGAGCCAAGTTCCAAATTCCAGTTGAGTTCATTATATTCACTTACGCGTAAAAGGTATAAATCGACCTCTTCCCCTAGCTATGGATTAATTAGAAAGACTTGTATCACTAAATAATTACTATATCCCTCCCAAATACTTACATTCTAAAAAATATTTTATGAGTAAATAACATGCAATGTGTTGAATAACCATAGACAACGAATCAATCAATCAAGAAAAATGCCATATTCTGAGAGTAAAGAATAATGGATGTCTCAATGATTGCCAATATTATGGAAGAAAATAATGCATATGAGGTTGAATAAATCTATGTACAAATGTCTGAATATTTTCTTTAAAGTCACTTCAAAACGTCTTGAATATTTGCACCGATCCAATAGGATACTAACGTAAAAATATATGTGACACTAAGGACATTGATTTTAAAATTTAAAGTATTTACAAATAATATTCTATTCTTTTATAGGATTTTAATTTTCAAATAAGACTTAAATTATCTATAACATGTAACTCGAAGAGAAAATAATGACATAATATTGATATTCCATTCTTCTTCAAATAAACGTCAGGAAAGAATTCCCTGAACATATTAGAAATACCAATAAGTGTTACTAGAGTTTTAGGGCCTTATTTCCCTGAAAAAATATTTTAACGAAAGGATTTTATAAATTTCAACCGAAAGAAAAACTGATTGCATGGTTAATAAATACGGAATGTTTCCTTATAAGGGAACGGCTAACATTTTAGGAGGAAAGTAATTAACTCCTCCTACTCATCACGAGGTTCTTGACAAAATCTAGAGTTGAATCTGCAATGTAATCGATTCTGATTTAACATCTCGACTTCAGTCACTTTCTCACCGTCGTGACGTAACTTCCCTCTGTCTTTAATAAAATTTCATATTTCCGATGGTGGAATTTAGATGTATGCGCAAATCAACATCGTTTGCAAGTTTCCCAATGAATTACGATTCCCAATCCAATAGTACCCCATACACTTTCATATTATTTAGAGTTTCACATCACTTACTTTAAGATCAACCGTTCTAATTGTTACTTCTTATTTTGAGTTTAATAGAGTACATCTATTTTGACAACAGTCGTAATTTTGTTTCTCATTTCAAGTGTCCTTTGTGCTGCTTTCCTCCAAATATTATCGTCTCTTTAATACTATGCTTATTGTTTAATACTGTATTATTTAGCAGTAACAGGCCTTGAACGTATGTATACAAAAGTCCAACTACTAGTCTTAATAATGTTAAAAGATGACGTTGAGCGAATACGATGTAAGAGGAATGACTGTTGAGAGACGAAGGACGAGGAGGAGAAGCCGACGAAGAAGCAAGAGAAGTAATCTTTGAATAACAAATGAGAAAACAGGGTTAAACTCAGCGAATTTCCACATAAATGCGCTAATGGAATCTGACTGCAGCATAAATCAATAGGCATCAGAGAAATTACGTATTGTTGCTTGTCCCGGGAATCTAGAGTCAGTATCACATTCGATATTCGGCAAATATTTAAGCAGAAAGGGATTATATTACTGGTCTGAACCCATTCTTTAGGACGAATATATGCACGCATAGACAGACTGACAGACATATATATATATATATATATATATATATATATATATAGAGAGAGAGAGAGAGAGATAGATAGATAGATAGATAGATAGATAGATAGATAGATAGATAGATAGATAGAAGCGCATACATATAGATCTGAACAGAGAGAAATATAAATCGCTAGATGGATAGATAAGAACATACAGAAAAAATAGGTATATATATATATATATATATATATATATATATATATATATATATATATATAGATGTAGATAGATAGATGCATATATATATATATATATATATATATATATATATATATATATATATATATAATCCGTACTAATCCTAACCGTAAACGTATTGGAGGTATGTAATGCTAAAATTCCATATGATAGAGCTTTGCTTTTCAATTTTCGAATCGAATTCATTTCATCTGCCTGTCATCGAACAGCCAGTGAAGTATTCAAATCCAACATACTGGCTAGGTAGCTAAAATGATAGACAAAGAGACAAATATGAACATAGATAGCTAGATAGATAGATAGACACACAGACAGATAGATAGATAGATAGATAGATAGATAGATAGATAAATTTTATCCTTACGCTTATCTCGATATGCATATGGAGATTCAAGAAGAAATACAAAATGAACAGTTCACTGCTTAGATATTCATAATTATGCATTTATATACACACACACACACACACACACACACACACACACACACACATACATATATATATATATATATATATATATATATATATATATATATATATATGTATAATCCGTCATAGTTGGCAAAGTTAAGCTGGAAATGGATAGTAAATTTTAAAGCCTCCAAAACGAAATTGCTCTCATTTAACCACCGTCGTGAAATTTTCCTGCGCACCATCAGTATGACTCATGCTAAACGCCTGCTGAGCAAAACACTGCGCATTCTTGTCCTTTGGCTTTCAATTGACTTGAATTGGAACGACTATATTGAAGCAATTTTCTGCAAGAAATTTTGGGTCACACAGGCGCGCAATATGTTTTTTCTCGTCAG
The DNA here is from genome assembly GCA_903632075.3 of Acanthosepion pharaonis. Classification (NCBI taxonomy): domain Eukaryota; kingdom Metazoa; phylum Mollusca; class Cephalopoda; order Sepiida; family Sepiidae; genus Acanthosepion; species Acanthosepion pharaonis. The sequence goes on along the minus strand of CAHIKZ030004979.1, from coordinate 2,430,518 downwards.
TGTCCATCTTGCTCATTGACAAATCTACGATTCTTCCGTGAATTGAAGACTATTGCCATATTTGATTTGGTGCTCCTGATACTCATCACGAGGATCAGAGAGGAATCTGCAATGTAATCGATTCTGATTTGGTATCTCGACTTCATTCTCTTTCTCACCGTCGTGATGTAAGTTCCCTTTGTCTTTTCTACAAATATTTTCATGGCAACTGCTCCAGTGAGCTGATTTTCTTGGTGCCTCTTCTATGTGAATTCAAACGTGTCGACACATAGCAATAAAAACGGCGTGTCAACAACAAGCAGCGACTAGATCTGCAGTCAGTAAAGGACAGTCAAATCAGGCCTCAATCAACAACGCCACGACGAAAGTAACTTTTGTTTCGCCTCTCTTTGTTCACTGTTTCATTAGAGTGTACTTCACACACAGAGAGACACAAGTATTGACGTACCATACCACATGATTTCTTCACTCGAGATCATTTCGAACAATCGAACTATCGGTCTCTTCCTGGCCAGAACAAAGGATATTGACTTTTAATATGTAAATACATGTAACTGGCTGTATAAATGTTCTTGTCATATTTAGCTTGGTCTTCTTCCGTTTTTTTTTTTTTGAGATCATTCGTTCGCGTTTTTTTTTTTTTGTATTTGTGTTGCATTTGACGACACGACACTCGGATTTCATTTATCTCTTAAAATCCTTGTAGACTGATCGCTTACCCCTAATAGAAATTTTGTAATATTATTACTCCATGCTAATTGTAATATTTTTCCTTAACTTAACATTTAATGCAAACACCCTTTGAAAATGAAATAATGAGGTTTGATTCTATGCCATTCTCAAAGATAATGAAGAAAACAATATGTGAGTGTCACTTATCGCGATAACTCATTTGTTTTGTAACCACGGCGAAGACGAGTGAACATAACAAGAAAATCTGAAAGAAGATAGTTGATGCGTACTAAAATTGTGTTGGATATACGATATTTTCTAAACGTTTAAATGTTCTTAGATCGGCAATTCGTAGCATTATCAAAAAATACAATGGGCCTCATTGTGTTGAGAAGACGGTTAATTTTCTGGTAGAATGGAAATGAAAATTGTTTCGAAGAATCTTCATTTAAAGACAAAGGACTTTGTAAATGTCAGCGTTGACTGCATCGACGAAGGCAGTCGTAAAATGATTACATCGAGCAGGACTTCGAACTTGTCTCCAAAGGAAACGAACCTTTGCATAAGGTTAAACACCCAAAATCCAGATTAGCTTATGCTAGAAGTCATCTAGTGCATGGGGGTAAATATTAGAACTCTGTTTAATGATCAAATGAATCAAAACTAGAATTATTTGGTCACATTAACTTCCATCGGGTACTGAGGAAAGTGAATGAAGTTCACAAACCATGAATTACCCTCCTACAATTAAGCACGCAGGTGACATACTGCTCTGGAAATGTTTTGCTACTACTGAACCAAGAGAACTGGTGAAAGTATAGGTATCACGGATGAAGAAAAGTACTTGGATATTCTTCAAAATAATATAAAAGCAGTCTTTGAGGCATCACTAGACATGGCAATAAGACAAATACCCAAAACACACAGCACGAATTAATGCAAAATACTTAGATGACAGTAAAATGAAGGTATTGGCGTACCCAGCATATAGTCGTGAGCTAAACCCCTTTGAAGAATTATGTGATCGTTAAAAGAGAAATTAAGAGAAATAAGTCCTTCGAATTTGGAGTAACTAGAAGTTCTTACCAAGAATGAATGGAGCAGAATACCTACCATTGTATAACGGGATCTTGTAAGGAACTACTAATAATGATTAAAGGCAATAATCAAGAATAGAGGCTACACAATTGATTATTCAGTCAAGAGAGCAACAGATTTGTCACAGGTTAAATGTTTTTTGTGGATTTTTAATCATTCTTTGACATTAAAATAAAACTATTATTGTGGGCATCACACACATTATTTAAATCTAATATTTTATTATTTTGGAAAAAATGCACATAAGTTTTCCATGAATATTTGAGGTATTACAGCTTTATTTGTAACCATGGTAGTTGGAGTGAATAATTCTGTTAACAAATATATATATATATATATATATATATATATGTATATGTGTGTGTGTGTGTGTGTGTGTGTGTGTGTGTGTGTGTGAGAACCAAGCAGCGACATATCTTCAAATCGTTTGTTGTTGATCACGGTGTCCATTAATATATATTTAGGCACTAACTCTAATATTGAACACTTTTACCTATAAATATAACAGAAACTAAAACTATATATATATATATATATATATATATATATATATATATATATATATATATATATATATATATATATATATATATATATATATATATATATACATATATATATATATATATATATATATATATATATGGGGGGTGTATTAATTATATATGCAATTTTGGTTGAAAACGACTGATAAGGGTTGGTCGACTTTTTATATACTTTCTCATGTGTTCGTATAATTTTCTCATTTCACTACATAAATTAATTCAAAATTGTCCAAATATTTGCAAGCACTTCTGGCTATACTTTTGGCAATTATCAATGATAAATTTAATATCATTTTTAACAGAATATATGCATTGTTTTATGTATGTATCTAGAGTTATATGAATGTTTTATTTTTGAATCACAGTTTGCACATTGTGACCGTTTTCATAGTTGATATTATTGAGTGTAGGTTTTTTTTTATTAGAAAGGCTTCCATTAATTTTAGCCTTTTTTTCCAAGTGGTTGAGGCTATTCTATTTGTTTTATCAACGTGTATGTTAAAGAGAGCGTTTGCTAGTTAACCATATTTATTCAAATGAAACCTACTTGAGCTATGGTTAGAGAGATGTAATGTGAATCTTCTGTTGCAGTATATCCAATATAATTATTTACGAATTTAGATTGTTCAGGAACACAGCTTCTTAAAACGCTTGTAAATTCGTAAATAATATTAGTTCTTTGTAATGTAGATCTTGCAGGTGAATTATTTTTTGCTGATGAAATTAGTGGTTTTAAAATTGTTGATAATAAAGTATTAATTCAATTTTCTTGTTTTTATCGACACGTTGTTTTTATGATGTTTGGAAGTAAAGATTTGTCGTGTTTATATTACTAGGCACGGTGGTGTAGTGAATAAGGGCTCAGATTGAGGAATCGGGGAATTGAATTCATTACATTCATTAGGTGATAATACCCTTGGAAAAGGTCCGAATCCGCTTCTTCTTTCCTAGTTATGGGTAAATAGCAGGACAAGTCGGGTGGATGGCAATTGATCTACCGTAGAAAGAAATGGCAACCTACTACGGAAAAAATCTGCCTCATTAATTATGTATCAAAAGATACATGATCGCCTAAGCGTGTATCAAGCATGGCATATAACTGACTGACTATATTACTATGCATTTGATTTTTGTAGAAAATGTTAATCTTATTGTTTGTTTTTTCGTTGTGTTTTGTGTTATCATTGGTTACATTTGAAATAAAATAAATACGATTTGTTAAGTAATTTGGACAATTTTACCAAAATTTATTTTAACATGTATATTATATGAGAACGCCACAATTAAAAACCAGTTACGGAACTACACACAGTACAGTAATTGAAAAGGAATGGAGATATATTCGAAAGTACTCTTGAAAAATAATATAAAAATAAAAGTTTTTTTGTCAATTTTGGCAAAATTACCGTTAAAGGAAAAGAACCATTCAGGAATTTGAATAGACAGATCTTGTTTAACAAAACATTTGCAGAGGATACTTGCTGACAAAATACAACTTATACATATATATATATATATATATATATATATATATATATATATATATATATGTGTGTGTGTGTGTGTGTGTGTGTGTGTGCGCGTGTGTGTGTGTGTGTGTGTGTGTGTGTGTGTGTGCGCGCGTGTGTGTCCACGTGTATGTGTGTGAGAGAGAGGGAGATTGCTCTAAGACTACCTATGTTAAGAATATGTGATAAATTACGAAATTTCATATATTTTTGAATAACACCTTAGCCACACTGAAAAGTAAATGGTACTTTCACATATATGCGTGTTAATTTTGTTTGTTTGTTTTTGTGTGTCTCTTCTTGTATGTGTGTGTGCATCGGTATGTGCTTATGCCTGCTGAAATATATTTACTTAATAAATAATAGTCAAATGTGTGGTAGCTATTACAAATAAGGGCTCAGTGAATTGCCCTCAAATAAAACTCTCCAGATTGATCCGAATAAATGAAGTGAACATTGAACAAAACGAAGGACCAGATTCAACGTATCGATGTTCAGTTGAACTCAGTGACCGGATAAGCAGAAAGGATTATTCAGCCAATCAGCAGGCAGAAGTAGAAGATATCTTTTGTTTAGGTCGTTGAATTTGAGATGATTGACTACAAAGTGTGTCCATTTTCAAATGCACATCATATATTCTATTGTATACACGATGACAAAACGTTTAGTTGTTCATCATAGAGGTTAAGAAATTAGATGCAGACCATAATAAAATGCAGGCGGATTTTCGTTATTTGCATTCAATTGATATTTCTTAACGTGTGAAATGGTCGGTGTCCAGATTAAGCACAAAGCTTTGAATGATGATCTTCAAAAGATCTAAAATATCTCGACTAAGAAGGTTGTAGCAATAACCTATTTCTTACATCGTCGTAAACTTATTTTGTTCTTATTCTAGACACGGTGATGAAACGCCATTTTAGCGAACTACACTCATTCCCTTCGCATTCCATTGGTGACATGTAAACTCCGCTTCAGCAGATTCTCCTTACGAAGCGTTATTTTGTAGAAAAGACTCCCAGGAGGATCGTTTTTCGATCATTACAAATTTCACCTGTTTAAGTAGAGAGCCAACCGTTACCTCTCAACATATTTCCATATACTCTTAATTTTTAACTAACTACCGCGAGTGGCTCTAGTACGGAGTGAACATCATTGTAAGAGGAAACCATGAACTGTATGTTTATGTTTTTAATTTTTTTTTTTACAGTGAGGTTCCCCTTGTACAAGGCCCAGGGGACACCCGAAGTAAGGGATTAAAGTAAGAGGTAGATTATGCGGATAGGAGGGAAGATGACGGTAAAGCTTAGACTTAAACATGTTAAGATTGTAGTAACCAAAGAAATATATGTTATATACCGTACTTATGAACATTAATGGGCCTGCCTCAATCCTCATAAAAACGTTGGACACTATTGTAAGTGTTGGTAATATGCTGTCTATGTAGTCCACCACTAGCAGTGGTTTACCTACTTCAAGCCGTTGGCGAGTATTGTATTTTGTTCATGTTATAAAGTTACCATCTCATTCCCAACCTCCGTTTCAACCTGTCTTCATTCAGTAATTCTTCCTAGGTTAAAACAATATATATATATATATATATATATATATATATATATATATATATATATTTTCTTCTTTTCTTATAATTTTCTTTTTTCTTGATGTAAATTATGTAGAAATTGTCCAAATGTTTTCTATGTTCCGGCGCTTTTTCTATACTTTAATACATTATCTAGCATGATTTTGTTTTGTGCATGTATCTAAAGGAATGTTTTATTTCCCTCAGTCTGTCAGCATATTGGTGCCGTGTACATAGTTGATATCATTGAGTGTTAGCTTTTTTATTAATAATGCTTCTCTTACGGACACACATACACACACACACACACACATGTATATATATATATATATATATATATATATATATATATATATATATATATAGAGAGAGAGAGAGATAGATATATATATATAGATATATATATATATATATAACATTCAGTTATGCGCCAGGCGTGATACACACTTAGGCGATCATGTATCTTTCAGTACATAACTCTACAAGAAGTAGGTTGCCATTTTATTCTGTAGTAAGCTAGTTACTATCTAAGGCTATAGAACACGGTCTGTCCTCCTATTTACCCATAGCTGGGAGAGAAGAAGAGGATTCCTACCTTTCCCAAGGTTATTAGCGTAAATGAGTTTAATGGATTCGACTGGAATTCGAACTGGCCCCTCCGCTATCCATTACTCCACCGTGCCTCCCATATATGTGTGTGTGTGTGGGTTTCATTTTGTGTGTGTGTTTGCTCAATACTTTTTGGTTCCTAGATATGTTTTTATCTGGATGAAATTTGTTTCTTTTTACTTTACACATAAATTATCAGAGCACTATGATATTTTGGATTTATTCAAAGTAGATATAGCCTCAGGTTAATCAAAAGTTGCTGTTACTCTCATTTAATGGTCGTGATTTCAGTGTCCACAATATGGAACCAATAACCTCTGTTTCAGCAGAAGCTAACAAGAAACGGCATAACAACTACGAAATAATATAATAATCAACACATATCAACCCCCAAAATGGACATCTGTATACGACCAAAAGGTACCTGCACGAAAAAATCTTTAATGTAACAATAGTTGTAATAAATCGAGTAAATCTTTGTCTATTAACAATTTGTCTTCTCTAAAAAGAATCTCTGTTCTCGTCAGTTCACTTTTCATAAAGCTTATGCAAATAATAAATGCATTTTCAAATAATATTTCAAATCAGAATTCAAATTCTGATTGCATAAGACTAAAGTATTTAACATTTCACTGGACTGACAGTGTAGAACTTCAGAGACTAATAATAATAATAATAATAATAATATATATATATATATATATATATATATATATATATATCTGTAAAAGGTCAATACGAATTAAGACCAAATGGAAACACATCATAGCCGACGTCAGGTCGGAAGGCGTGACGGGATAAACCTAAGGGACGCAGCATCGACACAAATGTTTCTTTAATAAGATTTCTCGAACATATATTGACGAATGGAAGTGCTGATAATTTATTCAAGTCTTGTTTATATGCCTTTAGAATATGCCGAAATTTGCAAAATATCAAGAATTATCGATATCACATTTGAAATCTCTTCAGAGAAAACAGCATAAAAGTATCACCAGGCTAAACATTTAAACCTTTGCCAATTCTATGATAACCCCAAACTCCAGACATTTACAGTGTAACCCGGATATAAGAGACCCTGATATAAGAGAAACCCGGATATAAGAGAGATTTTCTCTGGTCCCAAATTAGAGCCTGTGTTAATGTATATAAATTAGACCAAACTCGGATATAAGAGAAACCCAGATATAAGATACTTCTTCTCCGGTCTCGACAACTCTCTTACATCCGGGTTACACTGTATAATTTAAAAATTGTTATGGGCCTATTTATATTAGGCATCAACTCGTGATAACACGGCTTGCTTAAATAAGTTTGTCTTATCTTTCAATTCTTAGATTAGATTTTGTTGGATAATTAATCCAGACAGAAAGATATCTATATGATCAAAATGGCGCCAAGATTCCGTGCAATACACACACACGTGCGCATACGCTTGAGTACGCGCGTTTGTATATCTTATCACTGTAGATGTTATTTTTAGTGGGTATACATATTTGAGTTGCTATCCCTGTTTTTATTTTATTTTATAAAACAGAGAAAATCAATGACAAACGGCCTCGACCTAAACACGTGTGCCCTCTAAAAATAATGTTTATAGTAATAATAAATAATATCAGTTAAAAAAATCCTTTTAAAATGCAAAAATGGCATCATATGTAAGCGGAAGATAACTCCGCATTCAAAGCCTAGGGAGAAACTTTAGGGGAAAATTGTAGTACACTACGTGAACCAGTTCTCTGAATTCGATTCTTTTAAAAAGTTTTGTGAAGTTAATGAATACTCGTTGCCACTTTCATGATGTTAACGAGTACTTGTTGTGACTTTCGTAATGCTCGTTGTAGTAGAGACTTTGTAATCGCAGATACATTTATAGTAACGCCGTTGAACAACACTAGTGTCAGACGCCCTCGAAGAGCACTCGCACTCATCGTACTTGCTCGGTAATACTCGCTCGAATAATAATCCGTAGAGTGATACAAAAAGAGAAATAATATAGGGAATAGTGTAGAGAATAGCGGTCCTTATAGTAATATAGGATAAACTAGAAATGCCGATCCGTCTAGTAATAGAGAATAGTGGAGAAATAGCTATCCGAAAGTAATAGAGGATAGACTAGAAAGTACGATCATTGGACATCGTGCAACTTCCTACTTAAGCGTTTCCTCTATAGTCACGTGGTCTACTTAATTCAATAATAGAATCGCCTGTGCTTGCTCACAGGCGATCAATGTTCAAACTTAAGTGTCGGCAGCGACACTTTATTCCTATATAACAAAACCTGTGGTTGGTACCACTATAATCAAGACAGTAAGGGTAGTCAAACTGATCGTCTTAAAAAAAAAAACAAAAAAAAACAGAGCTACTGGACAACGGAAAATCCATCATATACCGGCTGTAACAACAAAATTGTCCAAATCACATTACAGCTTAATTGGCCCTCCCACAAAATGTTTAATATCTAAAAAAAAAAAAAAGACAATAAACTAATTCAGTTTATTTTTTTCCAGGTTTTCAGATAAGAGGTTTAGCCTCTTAACACCATCTGACGTAAGAATCACTGAAAAACGCTTTACGTTAGTCATGTAGAAAGTGTGTCAGCACCACTGTTTTCTCAACTGAACAATGGTGAGAGGAAAAGATAATTCAGACGTCCAGTAATGGTACCAACATAAATACCCTGGCTAACATGTTCAAATTCCATTCAAGAGTCATCCAAAGAATAGTGAATAAGTTTAAAACATAGGGGACAGCTGAGAGGATGACGGTGTCAGAACTGGAAGAGGGATCATCGATTCAACTTACAGCTAAAGAGTCCGTTTATGAAAGATCCAACTCAACCTATAAAATTTTTGACACGTGGAAGAGGAGTTTCAGCTATGGCAGTCCAAATAGCATTGAAAAAAGTCAGGAAAATGAAATACGTGAAACGTGTGAAGTACGTTGTTACTCCAGGACAGAAAGTTAGACGGGAAGAGAGGGCGAAGATCATATTGAATAAGTTAGAAAATGACATTTGACTAATATATATATATATATATATATATATATATATATATGTGTGTGTGTGTGTGTGTGTGTGTATGTTTGAACTTTATTTCAATTCTCCATGAGCTTCCGATTCTTGGCTATGATTAATTAATGATGAACATGTCATTTTCGTTTATGATCAATTTCATCACGTATCTTCTGTTAACCTCAGAGAGTAATTATACGTTATTATTGGTCTAACTATAGTACAAAGTCGTTATAAAAGCGTTGGAGAATTCCAGCAGTATATCTTTAATCATTACTAAGATAGGATTCTTAGTCTAGACAAATGGTTTCGTTGTATCACTGCTCCTCAGTGGGGCGAGATGTGCGATTCAAGCCGGGATCGAAACCTGACTGATTTGACATCAGTTAGATACCTTACACCTAGACCATCGTCGCACAGCAAAGGAAGGGAATTTTAACGTTTTTTTTTTTATTTATTTTTGTATACGAAATACGCTCAGGAGTACTCAATTCATACTTGAAGAGTAATGCTTTTATATATATATATATATATATATATATATATATATATATATATATATATATATATATATATATATATATATATATATATATATACACACACAAAAGAGATAGATATATAAATAGATACGAATATACATAGAAACTATCTACAATGCACACAAAAATATATAGACAGAGACAGGGAGAAAAAAAGGTAGATTATTACTGCAAATTTTATTTTATGAAACCACTTTTGAGATTTGATAATTTCATTTCAAACAACGTTAATCACCTGTCTATATTTATGAGATTAGGTATTGTAATTATTTACATTATTTACATTGTTCGAACTGTTGTCCACAGTTTTTTTTTTTTTCTTTTTTTGCCATATTCACGACGTTTCGACTGTTGTACGTTCCGGCCTTTTGCATGTGATTGGAATTTTGATCTAAGCTCTTTATTTCGTCCACCGGGCTAGATTGTTGGAGTTCCCCTGTGCTATAACTTTTCAGGATGTCTCAGTTATCAACACTCCATGTTTTTGGTCACTGCAGCAGTCAGGTAGTGAATTCAAAACTCTTTGGGTCAAGTCACTGAATCCATTCAATGATTTTATCCACTGGGCTATGTGTACTTGAGGTTTGAACACGTAATGAGAACGTGTAATACGGTAAGGTTAAAATTTGAGTACCTTCTTCCTAACATGGGCCGCGCTTTGCATTTGCACGTTAATCACGGCAGATCAAAGGGTATAAAGTTGGATGAAGTTTTGAGCACTGCCGGAGAGCACATTTTCTTTATTCAACCGATAATTGAAAAATAAAATGCAGATCAAATATTATCGAAATCCGACGGGGATAAAATAAAGAACAAATTCGAAACGTATACCAATCTAACATGTTTCACTTTTTTATGTTTATATATATATATATATATATATATATATATATATATATATATATATATATTGAAAGCATATATATATATATATATATATATATATATATATATATATATATACGGTGCTAAAATATTTTATATTATTTCAGATGTATATAAATGAGTCCATCTAAATGAAACTAAACAAAAAAAGATATATCCATCAAAACTTTCCAAGATATATATATATATTTGATATAAGATATCACAAATTTCCAATATGTGACACGGGACAGTTCAAGTCGGTAGTCCGCTGCTGGCAAACACGCTGCAATGTCTTGTGAAACATCCCCAGTAGAGTAGGTAGTCTTTGCTTCAAACTCGTCTCCTTCAAGTATCTTTTGCATATCGACACAGAATCGCCTGCACTTTTGCTTGTCATCTGTATTTAAGGCCGGTACCACTTGCAGCTTGAAGTGTATCTTTCCAAAGCTTTTAATTGCAATTCGCCAAACTGTCTTTGGAGATTTCCTGCCTTGCTCTTTTTTAAGAACTTCTCGGATTTTCGGAAAAAAACTTTTTCCGAACCTGCACGTCCAACTTTTCTGATACTTCTAGTAGTCAAGATCTTATTCTCCCTGTAGAAACAGGTTTCCTCTTAAAACCTTTTCTGCGTCAAGCTGAAAACTACATTGCAGGTGATATGTTTTTAGGGAATCTCCTCACAAATGCACTCTGCACCGATTTTTTGAGTATGTTGGCGCATACGCTAACACACAAAACAATATTCTATAGTCGAATATAAAAATAGAAAAGTATAACATTGTGTTGTTTCTACACATAATGACAATATTTGAGATCATTTGAACGGGAATTGTTCAAGTTATTAGATTTTTGTTTTTAACGGTTTGTCTGTGTGTGTGTGTGTGAATATATATATATATATATATATATATATATATATATATATATATATATATATATATATATATATACAAACACACATATATATATGTATGTATATATATATATATATACACAAACACACACACACACACACACACACACATATATATATATATATATATATATATATATATATATATATGCACATATACTAGTTATATTATTTTTAAAAATTGCTTAGAATTCTATTCTGTGTATAATTTAATGTTTTCTTATTTAGCTGTCATTTATTTTTATGTAATAAGCCTCGAAAGAGGTCTATTATTACTAGTAACTGTCGTGTTGGGTGTGAATTGTAAACATAGATATCAAGAGTTATATGTCTCGCGTGTAGCAAGTTGTAGCAAAAATTGTGCGATCAAGTTGTCAAGTGTAGAATGATGGACTCTGGTTAGAATATGATGCAATGAAAAAAAATGAGGAGGAAAAATGGAATATGTAATAATAAAATATTATTAAATAAAATGAAATAATTATATATAAAGTTCTGTTCGATGAAAGTGACTCACCTGATTTTTTGTTGCTTAAAATTTTTTCGCCTATTGTTTTTCGTGTCAAACTAATTTTTAATCTTACCAATATAAAGACCTCTTCCCGACCACCTAGTAAGAAAGTTTACTCACCCTAAGGTATTCTATTGACAATTATAATTTTGGATATAAATGAGATTTAGGGAAAATTTCTGTGCAATTAAAGTGACTCACTTATTTCCTGCAACTAGTAATCAATAGAAACGTAACTGAAAAGCTTTAAATAAAGAAGAATAGACGTATAATTTAGTTATAATAGGTAACATAGCTCAAAATATTTAATAATCTATGGGTACTCTTTTATTCTGAATAACCTTTCCAACCCTTTTTGGCATTGACTTGATAAGGTTCTGGCAAATCTCATCTCCAAGCATTGAATTCCATTCGGATATGAAATTTCACAATCAAATCATTTGTTGCTCAACTGTTTTCTCGAGAGCTTGTATTTTATAATGCTCCATAAATTTTCTATAGGATTGAGGTCAGGGGATTGATTGGAGCGCGCATGTCATAACACTCACCTGCTTCTCATCAAAGTATTCCTTCATCAATTTTGATTTGTGACAGGGAGTATTATCTTGCATAAAAATGAGCTTGGTGGGGTCGATTTGCACCCTTTCAGCAGAAGGAAGCAGACAAGACTCTAAAATTGTCTTGTACTGCTCGCTCCTGAGGGTCCTTATCAATAGGTTTTAAGCAACCAGTTCCATGAAAAGAAAAGCATCCCCAGAATATTATAATGAACGGATGCTTGACAGTACTTACTGCTAACTTCAAAGAGCTTTCAAAGCTTGTTCTTCGGATTTTAGATCACTTATCTTTTGAATTAAGTTCAAATGTCGTTTCATCGGAGAAGAGAACTTTCTTCCAGGCTTCTACTGTTGAATTTTTGTAATAGTGAGTCCATTCATGTCCCTTGACATTTTTGGATTTGCTTATTAGCGGCTGAAACCTTCGTGTACAAGATTTGTTGCCTTGTTCTAACAGCCACCGATGGACTGTTGAAGAGGCAAGACTAACACCTTGCTCTTCGCTTAGACTGGCTGCAATTTCTTGGCTAGATTTAGTCCTATTCCTCGCAACTACTCTCTTGATTACCCTGCCAGTTCTATCATCAATCTTTTTCTTTCGTCCTCTTGTTTCCTTTCTGGGAGCAGGAGTGTCATCATTATGTGCCCTAAGTACTTGAGAGACAGTTAATTGCGAGGTTATAGCTATTTCTGCAATTTCTCTCATAGGTTTGCCTGCTTTTGAGAGGGCAAAAATAAGTGGTTTTGAGTGGCTATTTCGAGATGTTTTTATACTGTATGAGGCTTTCTGCAATTTAATTTAAGCTGTTCTAGAAGTCTCTAGAATATTGTTCTGAGTGTATTGTAAAATAGTTTTCAATATTTTGTCAGAAGCTCTTTAAATTTATCAGTTTAATCATTAGAATGTGATATCTGAGTCACTTTATTTGCACAGAGTTTTTTTTCCTGAATCTCATTTATATCCAAATTTATAATTATCAATAGAATACCTTAGGCTGAATAAACTTTTTTCCTAGGTGGCCGGGAAGGGGTCTTTATATTAGTAAGATTAAAAAATTATTTTAACCCCCAAAACAATAGACAAAAAAATACTTTTAGTAAAATAAATCTGGTAAATCACTTTTACCGAACAGCACTGTGTGTGTGTGTTGTAGTTACATCGATCGCTATTTTATTACCACCAGCACTCAATCTACATTATATATATATATATATATACACACACACATATGTATATATATATATACACACACACACACATATACATATATATATATATATATATATATATATATATATATAATATATATATATATATATATATATATATATATTAGGCAGCATATATTTTACATATAAAGAAATAATTATACATAGAATCAATCAGCAATTAATGTTGTTGATTGATTCTATGTATGATTATTTCTTTATATATATATATATATATATATATAGATATATATATTCTCAAACATATATTGTTAAATATATCAGACAACGAATGTCTATTATGTTTGGTCATGGGCCGTTCTAAACTTTGTATAATAGCTTTAAATTCGGGAGAAAATAAAGGCAAAAAATGTCTCAAATAAATGTATTTTTTATTATGCTGTTCCTTGATCTAAGCTTTCAGCTCACATGAGCCATCTTCAGAGTGGTTATATTGACATTTAAACAAAGATATTCACCATCAAAGATAATATTCTGTTATGTTGACATTCGTGAATATCATTTTGATGGTGAATATCTTATATTTAACAATGTATGCGTGGCACCATGCATACCTAGCGAGCTGAAAAGAAATATTCATAAATATATGATTTTTTTTTTTACGGTTTGTCAACCATTTGATAATTATTTAGAGCTGAAAAATATTTCGGATTTTAGGAATAATTCTTTCTTTACGTTCAAGCGATCTGGAAGAAAGAAAGAAAAAATAATACGAAAACCAGGTCATGAGCGAGCACACACGGGCACAGCTGACAGATACCAGATGTCAAAAATATCAGGTCAAGCACCTGACCTACTTCCGTGTCCACGAAAAATGGAAGTTTGTTATCAAATGGTTGAAGAAACAAAGTTTAGGGACAATGGAAAAAATATGATAGGTAACAGGTGGGAAGTGTATCTAAGGATATGAAGACAAACCATTAATACGAAAACACAGACAATTTCAGAATTGAAAAAAAGCCACACAAGATGATGTTGGCTGAAAATGTTTTTTTAAGATAATGAAGATTTTGTTTATCAAGCTTCGAGCGAAAGAAAAAGTGAAATATTTTTATTCGTTCACGAAAACGCCACCCAGTCTGAGAAATTTCTTTTTTAGATCATATCCAATTAGCGATAAACTGCTTGACAAATACCACGTGTTAAAAAAATCCGAGAGCGTCATCTCGGTCGCGTATGATAAGGCGATTTAAATTAATATTTTGTTTTTTTTAAGCAAGGTGTTTCTTCCCCCAGAACAAAGCCACGGATTGTCCACACCCGACTAAAGACCTCATTGGCCGAAAGCGGTCACATGACACACGAAGGAGGAGAAAGATACCCGACCAGGACCTCATTGGCCGAGAGCGGTCACGTGACGCACGAGGAGAATCGGACGACGCCCTTGTCAGAAGTGTAAGTGTGAGGGGCCGATACGAAGAAGCGGGGAAGTTGGTATACGCCCCTCAGAGGCACAATAAGGAAGTGGGAGTGAAAGTGAGTTACCAAAAATGGAAAATCCCTAACCAGAAATAAGAAGGGTGGATACGTATTTAGAATTATCGAAGAATCCCCGACGCCAAACAGACCCAACCCAGTTTTTGACGGCGTCAATAAAAGCGAAACCCCAAACGACAGAAATCAGATCAGCCTCGGACGGCGAGCGGATTGGAGTTTGAGCCGGGGACGGCGGGCCGGATTCGTTCCCCCCCCCCCTAGCTGGCAGGAGAGGCCAGCTCGTTTGGCCGAAGTGAAGCAGCTCGTTTGGCCTGAAGAGGAGAAGTTGGAATCAGAGTTAAGCCGAAGAGAAGAAGTTAATTCGCGCAACGACGGCGGAGATGAGTGACCAGTAATTCAGACTCTGAAGAGTTTGCGCCGCGGACGGCGAG